>MDKF010605130.1:0-18734 GCA_026770625.1 Nicotiana glauca | reverse complement strand
AATTCAACACTACATCCGCCATCTTCCTTTCTATTTCTCAGCTGAATAAAGGCACAATTCAAGAATTATAATTGCTCTCAAGACATAATCAGGCGCATTTTAGGGCATAGAAATGAAGGGAAAGTCTTTGCTTTAAGTCTTTTTCCTTAGGGCATAGAAATGAAGGGGAAGAGTCAAAAGTCTTTGATTGCATTTCTATTGGTTGCTTTAGTTGAAAAAGACGAGGTCTATTCAAATTACGTGGACGGTCTTATTTTATATTTTAAGAATTACCAAAAATAATAAGTTTAATTTATTTCGACTTACGTATTCATATATTCATGGTATATACAATACATACAGTTAGGGTTGGCAAGTGAGCCGGGCCCAATCCTAAACGGTCCTAAGTGGACCGGTCCTTTAGTTGGACAAGCTTTAGTAACTCTTAAATTCATCGCATTTTTTAAAATATTTTCTAAGTAACTTTTACGGTTTGAATAAAAAAGTTAGTTAAGAGCCATTTTAACATTTTCAATTTCAATATTTAAAATTTTTATACCATCATCCACAATTAAATGGTAAATATGACAAATACATCTAACATGAAAAATATTACTAGATGCAGGACTTGGTGTAGCGGTAAGCAAGGCTACAATATTTGTGTTACTAGTAGCATTATACATTGAAACTGACATGATTTTATCAATAACACAAAAATATCTACAAATATCCATAATTGTGCCAGCAATGAACTGCCATGTGTGACGTGAATTAATTATTCTATAAGCAATAATGCGTTTTTGCATTATCCACTCCTCTTCAATCTAATGACCGGTAACAGTAAGTTAATCACAGTCATTATCACTTCTACCAATATCAGTTGTAATAGCAACACAGTAATTTATATGAGTAAATAAAATAGCGCAAATATTGTTCATATTTATTTTTATATTTATAAATATCGCTCTTTACGGTTGTGCGAGGAAAAGATTTATAAGTAGGATTCCAATTTTTTTTTTAATATAATGCACAAAGTGAGGGTTAGAAGGAAAACTATAGGGTAAGCACATAATAATAACCAGTTTTGCCAATTCTTTCCGATTTTGTTTTTTGGGATCATAATATAAAATACCACGGTAACAATGTTAATTCCCGGTTGAAATTGATTAGATCCGGTACTAGGGTCAACCTAACTAGGAGTAGGTACACTTGTCCCCTCGGCCAAGGCTTTCATACGAAGATATTTGGCTTTATCTTGAGGGAGTACCAATATGTGTCTTTTCAAAGTCCTCCCACCCCCCCCACCCCCAAAAAAATATTTAAAAGCTAACTCATTGTCACAAGTTTTACACCTATCCTTATTTTGTAGAATTAGTTGACTAAAAAAAGGTCAAACGATAGATGTTTCTGACCGTTTGGGACGTTGTCTAGAAAAAGCAGAGGTAGTAACAGGACGGTTAGTCGGGACATCATTTGGATTATCATTAGTTGGGTTAACTTCAGGAGCAGGGCTAGTGGGTGTATCGTCATCCAGTTACGTTTCATCAAAATCTACTTCCTCCTCAGCATTTTTATCAATAGTTGGATTAGAATAAAAAATATTCATAAATTCATGGTTTAACTATTCACCAACCCAAAATTATGGCAAAATTAACTTTCAGTAAATTGTAATAAACTACTTTCGCTATAAAGAATTGTAGATGTAGGACGGATATGGTGTTTGGGTCGGGGAGTCAGGGGCAGTGGAGGAGGAACAGATTGGCATCTAGATTCGCCACTCTTGGATTTTTTCTTATTTTTACCAAAAAGTTTTTTTAAGGAATCCATTGTAATTAATTAAATAATAAAAAATAAATAAAACAAACAAAACTATAATATTATAAATTATGAGCTGGGACGAGTTTACTGAATTGACGAACAACTTGTTGAAAATTGATTATTGTTGAAGACTTCAATTCACCAACTTCACAAATTGTAGCAATAAAGCAAACAATTATAGAAGAAAATTAGAAAGAGATTGATAATTTTGTGAGAAAAATAAAAGAATGAGGGGGTATTTATAATTGAAAATAAGGAAAAAATTTAATTATAAAAAGTTTGGGGTTAAAACAAAGTTTTTTTTTTGTGGGGGGGGGAGGGGGGGGGGGTTTAAATGGCTATTTTGGCAGAGAAACAACTACATTTTAAATGCCATAACGGGCAAATTTTTTTAAAAAAATAAGAGTCGTTGGGCCCGTTTAGGACAGCTTGAATCGGCCCACTTCCCTGTCTATCCCGTCTCGCGAGCTTCGCTCACAGGACCGGCCCACTACCCAGCCCACCTCCCCACGGTCCCGATCTTATACGGTTAGGACCGTGTAGGCCCACAACCCATATAGGCCGCATTACTGGCCGGTCCCGGTACTGGATCGGCACACTTGCCAGCCCTACGTATAATGCAAATGCCGATTTTTTAAATTTGGACATAATTTAAAATAAGCTAAATATTGATAGAAACTAGAAGTCCACCAAACAATATAGAGAAACATGTTCTCTATCTTGTTCATAGAGTAACTAAGTGGAAAGTAAATTCAAACAGTATAGGGAACCAGGTTATCTATCTGTTCCCATAGTAAATATGTAGTAAATAAAGAGCACACAATATTTATATGAAAAATCCTCGCTCATGGTTTATGTTTTACCTAGCAAACTTCATATTGCAACTTATTGTAATATTCCAGGATTTAAACTTTTAATCTCTTACCCCTTATAATAACTCTATTATAAGCCCCTTTCAATAACTCTATTACAAAGCAACAAACCTTGACTAACTCAAGTCAAGAAACCAAACCAAATAATGGTTGGATTGTGTCTTAGAAAGACAATTCTTGTAAGTAGTGTAGGATTACAAAATGAAGAATAAAATGGCAAAGATTCAACACACCTAATGACATAAGATATGTTCATCTCTGAATCTGGTCCTTTAGGTAGTAGTTCTTCTTATTTGCAAGTGTTAAGTGAAACCTCTTGCTTCATGTTGATAATATATGTGTGATGTCATGAAAGATGATACAAGATAGTGTCCTTTAGTTTTGCCTTGGCAAGGTACACATGTGTTGTTGTATTGTTGCCAGACGATACGGTGCAATAATTTTTATAGCTGTAATTGACTGCACGACGACCAGGGGAACCGATCCATGTATGTTCTGATCCCTCTGTTGTTGCCTTATTTGATTTCATAGGCCAAGCTATCATCGCCGAAAGTAAAGATTTAATTATTCTTCTTCTTGTATAATACTTTTAATATCATATCGATGCGGTAGTTTATAAAATTTAAAAAAGATAATTATTAAAACTGATGGTCCTAAAATCTTCCATTAATAATAATAATAATAATAATAATAATAATAATAATAATGAATATTCCATCTGAGGTTTGTTCTATATTGGTAACCTCAGTATTACCAGTGCTTTGAGGAGCAACCGCTTCCTCTATGACACAATCCTTATGGAAACCAATTTTGGCAAATCCAAAGTAACTACCAGAAGACCTATTAAATGGGATGAGATTGATTTCCCTAAGCAATGGGTATAGAGGAAGCGGTTGCTCCTCAAAGCACTGGTAATACTGAGGTTACCAATATAGAACAAACCTCAGATGGCACGGTTAGAATAAGGTTCAATGAACCTATCCAAACTGACAATATCAGTTTATCAACTAGATTAACTAGATCTAATTCTTATTATATTTCTCCAATTGATTATATAGTAGATTTTCCATCTAGAGCATCTACTTCTCAGATGAGAGAAAGTAATAGAATTAATAATATTAGCATTAATAGTGATAATATTGTCAAAGCTAATACAGACCTTGAACCAACTAAATCCGAAATAGATTTTTCAAATGGTACTAATGATGGTTGAAAACCAAATTGATTTTAGTCCGGGTTCACCGGCAATAAAACTGATTTTAGAAGAATTTCTAAAACCAAGATGGAATATTTTCAGGGAATGGTTCCATCAAAATATGACTCGTGAATTAGTTCAATTTTTCAGACAAGATTTTTATAATGATGTTTGCAAGATAAATAAAATCATTGCTTTCGTCCCATGGTTTATGTCTAAATATGTTTTAACTATGTTTCTGTGTTAGAAAGAGATTATACGCTTTCAAATGGTAATATAATTAATGCTATATTTTCACCCCAGCAATCTTTTCATATAGGGGAAAAAGATAAAATTATTTACTGCACTGCTTTTGCAAAAATATTTGAAAACGATATTGGTACAATAACTGCAAAGAATTTGAATACTATGCGTACTCAGAATAATTATACCAACATATATGTTAGTATTCTGGGTGAACAAGTTGTTAAGATCAATGAAAAACTGGACAAGCTCATAGCTGAGATCCATAAAATATAATAGAAGGATACTAAAGGTAAAGAGAAAATCGCTACTACAAGTATCCAACCCCCTCTTGAGGTAAAAGACTTTAAATTGAAAAGTCTTGATGACGTAAGTCTAGAAAGTATTGAGGAACTTCTGGTAAAGAAGATGGGTGAATTTAGAGCTAGTCCTCTAAGTTTAGATCATGCATCTACTAGTGGTACTAAAGTAGAAGATGAGATTAATAAAATCTCTGAAAAGTATGCTCGAAAACCCTACCAAAGGATGTATTACTATCCTAGACTAACCCCTCAAGATGTTTTATTAGAAGAACAAGATGCTGACCATTATCATCAAGGATACAGTGGTACAGACATATATGAGTGGAATATAGATGGTCTTGCTTATAGGAAAATCTACACGACAGTACATAGAATGCTTATGTACAGTACTATCTGTAAGATTAATAAAAATACAGATAGGGCAATTGCAGAAATGATAATTGCCGGTTTTACTGGTCAACTTAAAGATTGGTGGGATAATTATCTTACTAATGACCAGCGTTTTCAAATTATGAATGCTACTACAGATGAGGATGGAAAGACTATCCAGAATGCAGTCTACACTCTAATTCTCAATATTATTGAACATTTTTTTGGAAGATGGTCTGAAAATAACGAGACCATTAGAATGATGCTCCAGAATTTGACATGTAAAACTCTCACATCCTTTAGATGGTATAAGGAGGTTTTCTTATCCAGAGTGATGGAATTACCAAAGTGTAATAGCACTCACTGGAAGGCTAAATTTATTGACGGCCTCCCACCTATGTTTGCAGAAAGAATCCGAAAGGTTCTCAGAGGCACAAGAATGAGTATTGATTATAATACATACTCATACGGAAAACTCTTTAGTGTATGCACTCAGGAAGGTTTAGCTATCTGCAATGATATTAAACTAAACCAGGAGATTAAGAAATATCGTCTCACTGAGAGACAACAGTTAGGTGAATTTTATGAACAATTCGCCATAGATATACCTTCTAAAAGGAGTAGATCCCATAAAAAGGATTTCAGAAAGAAGAAGAGTTCATCGGATAAACAACGAGAAAAGACCCAAAAGAGGAAGGCTTTTCATAAAGCCAAAAAGGGTGCTATTAAGTCAAAGAACCCTCAAGCTTGTTATAAGTGTGGTAGGATAGGCCATTATGCCAAAGACTGCAAAGTCAAAGATAAAATCAAAGAATTTGATTTAGATGATAATGTCAAAGATTCTTTTGAACTCATCACCTGATATATCAAACACTGATGAAGATAATTATTCTTCCACCAGTGAAGACCTAAAAGTCCTTCAAGAAGAGAATTATATTTCATCTTCTGAAGACGAGCCAGATTCCTATGACAAAGGATGCTTAAATCATTGTTGTAACACTAACAATGATCTTTTTAATATTTATTCCCAATTTCGAGATTTAAAGATCAATGTTCTTACTAATGATAACATACTTGATCTTTTAAGGATTGTGAAAGATCCTGGATTAAGGTCCCAACTTATTGATAAGCTCCCTGCTAATACGGAAGTAGAAACAGAGACGGGAGAAATACCATCTCGAAAAGGACCTTACATCATGTCTGGGATTGAAAAATTAATCAAAAAGCCCAAGCCTGAAAGGCTCACTACTGTCCAAGATTTGGGTATTGAGATTAATCATCTCAAGAAAGAAATTTCATACTTAAAGGCTTCAAATATAGCCTTAGATGAAAGAATTTTCAATTTGAAAAATTCTAAAAGTACTACTATGGATTCTAGCATCAAGATAACTGAGCTAGATAATGTTGCTAACAGTTCTTCAGAAGCAACAACTAATACCCTTTTAGCAGAAATGAATTTTCCTGAAAATGAATTTCTGAAAAAATTGCAATATTTTATTACACAAAATTTTTTGATAAAAATAATTTTTTTGATAGATTACAATTTCAAAAAAGAATTTGTTGCTCTATTTGATAGTGGCGCAGATTTAAATTGTGTAAAAGAAGGAATTATACCTTCTAGGAATTATACCTTCTAGATATTTTCATAAGACTAATCACCGATTAAAAAATGCAAGTGGTAGTTCAATGGGTATTTCTTATAAGTTACCCAAAGCCTATATCTGTCAACAGGATACTTGTATTCCTGAAAGTTTTGTTTTGGTAAAAGACATTGACAGAGATATAATACTAGGTGTCCCATTTTTTTTATCAAATTAATGCCTTTTTTATATTGGGATACAAAGAATTTTACAGGTACTTACGATGGTAAAAGTATCACTTTTGAGTTTATAACTCAACCTGTCCAAAGATTTTTAAATGAAATCATTTCTAATAATATTTCTTCAAAAAGTTAATCAAATTAAATTTTTGAAAAATGAAATTTGTTCCCTTACTGTTGAACAGGATTTAAAAAATCCTAAATTAGTAGGAAAAATTAATCTTCTTAAGAACCAATTTTCTACTTTTATTTGTGGTGACCACCCCAATAAATTATGGGATCGAAAGAAGCACATTATTAGTCTTCCCTATGAAGAAGACTTTTCTGAGGAAAATATTCCTACTAAGGCTCGACCTTGCCAAATGAACTCTGAATATTTGGAATTATGCAAAAGGAAAATTACTTCCTTACAGCAGAAGGGTTTAATTAGACCCCCAAGGTCTAAATGGTCTTGTAATGCTTTTTATGTTAATAAGCATGCTGAACAGGAAAGGGGAGTTCCTAGGTTAGTTATTAACTACAAACCTCTTAATAAGGTTTTAAAATGGATTAGATACCCTATTCCTAATAAAAAAGATTTGCTCGACAGACTACATGATGCCATCATATTTTTGAAATTTGATTTAAAATCAGGTTATTGGCAAATTCAGATATCTGAATCAGACAGGTATAAAACGGCTTTTAATGTGCCAATGAGTCAATATGAGTGGAATGTTATGCCTTTTGGTTTAAAAAATTCCCCTTCTGAATTTCAAAAAATCATGAACGATATTTTCCTTCCCTATATAGATTTTATAATTGTTTATATCGATGATATTCTAGTATTTTCAAAGAATATAGAATCTCATTTTAAACATTTAGATTTATTCAGAAAAATTATTATCCAAAATGGTTTAGTTATATCAAAACCAAAAATGATGGTTTTCTAAACTTCAGTTAGATTTTTGGGTCATAATATTGACAGTGGTAGGATTATTCCTATAAATAGAAGTATTGAATTTGCTTCTAAATTACCTGATATAATCACTGATAAAACCCAGCTTCAAAGATTTTTAGGAAGCTTGAATTATATATCTCCTTTCATTAAAAATCTTGCTAAGGATACTGCTCTCCTTTATCAGAGATTAAAAAAGAATCCCAAAGCATGGACTGACAGTTATACGGAAGTAGTCAAGAGAATTAAGCAAAAGGTTAATAACCTTCCCTGTTTAACTCTCGCCAATCCTACTTGGGCAAAAGTAGTAGAGACTGGTGCCTCAGACATTGGTTATGGCGGAATATTAAAACAATATTCTCCAGTAGATAAGCAAGAATATCTTGTTCAATTTTATTCTGGTAAATGGAATAATTCCCAAAAAAATTATGTAATTGTTTCTAAAGAAATTCTTGCAATTGTTAAATGTATTATGAAATTTCAGACATATTTATATAACCAAAAATTTGTTATTAAAACTGACTGCCAAGCTGCAAAGTTTATCTTTCAAAATGATTTCAAACATGATGTTTCCAAACAAATGTTTACAAGATGGCAAGCCATATTAGCCCCCTTTGATTTTGAAATCATTTACAAGAAAGGGTCAGAGAATACTCTCCCAGATTTTCTCACAAGAGAATATTTGAACTCATAGCTTTATATTTATAGAAATTCCTTTGCCATGAGTTTCTACACATGCTTTTTAGGAGAAGAAACAGTCATTACTATTTTAAAGGTTATACCATTGGGCAGGGATATCCAGGAAGAGATACTGGATTTACTAATTGAGGACATTGCAGAAGAACAAGAAGAACAATTTTCTATTCATAATTATGAAGAAATAGATAATATAATAGATCATATACACGATCTATATCTTGATGATATACAAGATATTTTCTAAAAAAAAATTCTTTTCCATGCAGAACATGAGACCTGTATACAGGCCTCCTAGAGGTCGAGGAAGAGGAAAAGCTACTGCTAATAGCAGAGAAAGCAATGTTTTAGCCCAAACGGGAAATCCGAAGCTTATAGCAGCTAGTATGACACAAGGTAATACTAATCACCCGTTATATAAAGAATTCATGGATTTTATACAGTACAAGAAAGATGAAGGTACATCATCATCTAATGTACCAACATATTCCTCAGTTATAACAGAGGACGGTAATGGAAACCTTGAGTTTTATAACCGAAATGATACAAAAGAGTTAATACTTCTTTTGTAATAATCCGACCTTAAATGTAAGGACAATCCTTGGCAATTAATGGCTAGATATTTTGATACAGCGTCATACGCTACTCCTGCTTATAAATACAGGATGCACTACGGGATTATACTCTCAACAACAGGATCTGCAGAAATTCAGCATTTTTATCCTGCGAATTCTAAGAAAACTTATAGTTTTTCTAAGATTATTGTTAAAAAGGTTATACCTGCTGATGAATGGGGTATTAGTACCCTAAAAGACCGTGATTATATTCACCCTGATCAAAAGATCCCTGTTAAATTCAACTATTGGGATTATGTTGAAAGTTTTAATAAAACTTTATTCTATGAGAATCCTAATAGGAAACACTCTTTGTTTATTAAGCTCTGTTCTAATATGTACAGCCAGCAAATTCCACACTGGTTTTTTAATTGGTGGAAGTTATATGGTCAATAATTAGAAATACTTCCTCCAGTATTCAAGAGTTTATACACTCAATGGGTAGACATATCTCCCAAAATTATTTTATTACAAAAAGATAATATCTTCTATGATGGTATTGCTGCCATGTATTTTTTTCATAGAATTTTCAATCCCTTGGATAATGAAATGGGACGCAGAGATTGGTTATACCACATAAGAAATTCCATGTTTATATAGAATTGTTTATAACAAATTCTGGACTAAGTTAATACAACTTGACAAACAAGGAAAACTTTTTGGAAGTGATCTTATAGATCAAATCAAAGAAAAAATTGAATTATATGAAAACAACCATGAGGTAACCTCTTCAAATGAACAAGAATTAAGTCATTTTCAACAAGTTACCAGAAAGCTTCAGATGAAAAAAGGAGCTATATCACAAAAGGAAATCCTTGCTACATATTTCGAAGAAATCAAAAAAGATTTGGCTCGATATTTCGGAGCAGAAGTCATTGACGATATATCGATGGATTTAATAGGTAATACTTCAGATGAAGATGTTTGTGCAGGAGAAGCTCAAAGCAACTCAGGTAACTCAGAAGTTAATATTAATGAAATTGAAGATTTCCTTGCAAAACTGAAGGAAACAGCAGAAGAATCTTCTGCCAAAAACGACAAAGGAAAAAATATGAAATAACACGTGAATACCCCACAAGGGGAATTATTGGGGAGAAGAAGACAACTTTAATAAAGTTATGGACCCCTCCATGATTGAAGGGAATCTAATTTTATAAAGTAGTTTGTCCATTTTAATTATTTAGTATTGTCGGCCACACCTGTAAATTATTTTGTCGGCCATTTTACTGTTTTCAATTTTGTTTTCTTGTATATTGATCCATTATATAAGGATCATCTTATTCTTTAGTAGAGGCAGGCTTTTGCCAACAACGAGCTCTGCCTTCTCTCTAGCTTCTCTCTCCATCCCTTTTGTAAAAACCTCCTTGTAATATTTTAAGTTTTGTATAGAAAAATCAGAAAAAGGTCACTTGGCCACAAAAACAGAAGGTCTCCGGTACTGTTTCTCCTCTCTCTCTCTCTCCTTATTTATATTACTATTTAGTCTAAATGAAAGGCTAAATAATTAAGTATGAAACTTAGCATTCAAACGATTATGTACTATGCATGTTTTGTAGCTAAGAGTCTACTATTGTAACCAGATGAGGTTAAGGTTAAGAATTATATAGACCAGGCAGTTACTAATTCCAACAGTAAACCTTGGTTAGGCCCTCTAATATAATAATAATAATAATCATAATAATAATAATAATAATAATAAAAAGAAGCTTAGAGTGCATAATCTTCCTTTGCGCCACCAATCAGTTTCCAAGTTTCTTTTATTATCACCGACAGGTTTTCTACTACAAATTTCAACACTACATCCACATCTTCCTTTCTCTTTTAATTTCTTTTTTGATAATTAAGCAAGAATATAAACGCAAGCTTCGCTTTAGTTATTATTTACTAGAGATGTTTGATAATTATTGTATGTTTTTACCTTACAACCCTCAAAATAATACTCTCTCTGTGACGACCCGAACACTCGTCTCATAAGTTACCATCATGTTTCCCTTATTTTCTACTTCTTTATGCTTCATTATCTGTGTTTGGTGTGATCGAGTTGATTTGGATTGGTTTTGGAAGGAAATGAGACACTTAGTCTCTTTAAGGAAGCCTTAGTTTGGAAAAGTCATCCGGATCTTGGATTATGAGTTAGAGGGATCGGATGTGATTTTCAGTGGTTCGGTTAGCTTCGGCGGATGATTTGTGACTTAGGAATGCGATTGGAAATGGTTTTGGAGGTCCGATGTAGAAATTAGCTTGTTTTGGCGAAGTTAGTATTTCGGCGATTTCCGGTTGGTATGAGATTTTGATCCGAGGGTCAGAATGGAATTCCGGGAGTTGTAGTAGCTTCGTTAGGTGATTTGGGATATGTGTACCAAGTTTCAGATATTCGGAGGTGATTTGGTTGGGTTTTTGATGAAATGCGTGTTTCGGAAGTTTCATAAGAACTTAGGCTTGGATTTGATGTAATTCGATGGTTTTAGTGTTGTTTGAGGTGTTTTGATGATTGGAACAAATTTGGTTGATGTTTTAGGAGGTGTTGGTGCTTTTGATTGAGGTCTCGAGGGCCTCGGGGTGATTTCGAATGGCTAAATGGGAAGTTTTGGACTTGAAAATGTAGCAGAAAATGCTGCAGCAGTGCATGTTCATTTTTGCATTCGCGATCGCGAGAAGGAACTCGCGTTCGCGTAGAAGGAGTTGGGGTCCCTGAGTTTTTGTGCTTCGCGTTCGCGTTAGTGGCTCGCGTTCGCGGAAGGTCGTTTGTTTGTTCTTCGCGTTCACGTTTCAGGGGTCGTGATCGCGTAGAGTTGTTTGGGCGCGTGAAGGTTCCAGAGCAAATGCTCTTCGCGTTCGCGAAGAGGGCGACACATTTGCATAGGGTCAGAGGCCTAAGGCTTCACATTCGCGGGTGTGCAGACGCATTCACGAAGGGGAATTTTTGGTCAAGGAAAGTTTGTTCATCGCGAACGCAGGGTGTTTGACCGCGTTCGCATAGAAGAAAATATGAACTGGGCAGAAGGGTTTTTAATAATATTTCATCCGCGAGCCTAAGTCATTTTCCTCCATTGTTGAGTATTATTTGAGCTTCTTGGGAGCAATTGAAGAGGGATTCGAAGAGGATTGATTGGAGGTAAGTTCTATAGACTAAAAACATGATTTAATTGTGGAATTAACCTAGAAATTCATGGAATCTTAGCTAAAATGGGAAGAACTAGGCTTGGGATTTTGAATTTTAAATTGGGATTTGATGGGCCATTTGAGCTCGGATTTGAAAGTTTTTGATATGTATGAACTCGTGGAGAGATAAGGAATCTAATGATATAAAAATATGAGTTTCGAGAAGTGGTCCTGGGGCTCGGGTTTTGCCAATTTTGGGATTTTTGATATTTTTCGATTGTTTTTGGTTGGGTTTTGTTCCCTTAGCATATTGTGATGTATTTGTTGTGGTTTTGGTCAGATTCGATGCACGAGGAGGCCGATTTGAGAGGCAAGGGCATAGCGAGCTAGAGTTTTGGCCGGCTTGAGGTGAGTAATGATTGTAATTGATGTCCTGAGGGTTTGAAACCCCGGATTTACACAACGTAGTGCTATGTTGAGATGAGAGACGCGTTTGATCATGAGCACGTGGTCGTTTACTATTGGGGATTGTGACTTGGTCCATCCGATTGATGCTTTTACCGCATTTTTGACTGAGACTTATTCATTATCATTATGATTTGGGCTAGTTGCCATGTTTGGGGCCCTGTGCCGATCTGTAGAACCCTTAGGGGAATTTTGATTGATCTTCCTCACTCTTTTTATTAAAAATCATAACCTCAGTCATGTTTCTAGCTATCCTAAATGATTTGAACTATTTTTTATCATTCTAATTAAAATGAAAGGAATATGTGGGTTGAGTTCCCTACCTTCTATTATTGTGCCCGAGAGGCTGTGAGTATAATGACTGAGAGGGGTCGGGGACCCAACAGTGAGGATATTATATATGTTTTGGATCGGACTGCGCGCCGAAATAATACTTATATGGACTGGGCTGCACGCCGCAGCGATATAGCGCTTGGGTTGTAGGAGCCCCTCCGGAGTCTGCACACCCCCAGTGAGCACAATCGACTATTTATTTGGATCGGGCTGTACGCCACAACGATGTACGGATCGGGCTGCACGCCACAGTAGTTATTTGGGTCCGGTTAATTACTTGATAAGCTACCGGTTTTCCATGATTCAAAAGATGTTATTTGACTTCTTCATTATTTTACTGCTTTAAGTTGATTTACTGTTTTGATATAGAACTGCGTAGTGTTTTCTCATGTTTTCATACTGTTAGACAATTATTATGATTATTACTCACTGGGTCGGAGTACTCACATTACTCCTTACACTGTGTGTGCAGATCTAGGTGTGTCTAAGGTATAGTGCGAGCTCTTCAGCAGTTCAGTTCCCACTAGAGTTATCGAGGTAGTTGCATGGCGTCCGCAGGCCCGATGTTCTCCCTCTATCTTTTACATTCTAGTACTTTAGACTATCTATGTATTAGGAGTTGGCATCTTGTATTAGAAGCTCAGACTTGTGACACCTAATCTTTTGGGCTTTTGTAGAGATATTTTTATGGCTTTTCCGCTTATTTCATATACTGTTCAGACTCCTATTGGTGTTAATTGGCATTTAGTTATGTTAATTATTAATGAATTCTATATAAAGGGGATTGTGAGTGTTAAATGGTCGGGCTTGCCTATATTGTGTTGGGCGCCATCACGACAGGGGTTGGGGTTGTGACAAGTTGGTATCAGAGCCTAGGTTACTTGGTCTCACAAGTCATGAGCCAGTTTAGTAGAGTCTTGCGGATTGGTACAGAGACGTGTGTATTTATCCTTGAGAGGCTGCAGAACCTTTAGGAAAAACTTCATATTCTTGAAATTCTTGTCATACGACTTTGTTGATTCGAGAACTAAAATTTTGTATTCTATTCTCTCGCAGATGGTGAGGACTCGTGCTACCGGACGAGGCGGACGACTACCAGTACCACCCACTGAAGCCACCAGAGGCCGTGGATGCGGTCGTGTTCGTGGCAGAGGCAGATCAGTGAGGGCAGCACCTGTTGATCTACCAGCTGGCCCAGCTCCAGATCAGGCTCCAGCAGCAGTACCAATTCAGGCACCGACAGGATACCTTGACTCAGATCTTGACAGTTTGTACTGGCCTAGCTTAGGCAGTTTCAGCTACCACAACAACGGCTACTTCACAGGCCAGGGGAGGCAATCAGACCCCCACTGCTCACACACCTGAGCAGGTAGTACAGGGATTGCAGATGCTGGGAGCACTTCCAGCTCAGCCGGTTGCACCAGTTCAGGACTTTGTGGTTCCAACTATGCCAGATGATGAGCAGCGTCGCCTTGAGAGGTTTGGTTGGCTCCAGCCTCCTTCATTTTGGTGCTGAGAGCGAGGATGCCCATGGTTTTCTCGACAAGTGCAACGCCTTTGACTTGGAAGGAGTTCTCCACTCTCTTCTTGGAGAAGTATGTACCGCAGTCCTGAAGGGAAGAGCTGCGTAGTCAGTTTGAGTGGCTTCGGCAGGGGGATATATCTGTGTCTCAGTATGAGGCGAGGTATTCAGAGTTGGCTCAACATGCCTCCTGTATGGTTCCGACAGATCATGAGAGGATCAAGAGGTTTGTGGATGGTCTTAATTATCGTCTCCGTATTCTAATGACTAGAGAGAGAGTTTTGGGTATTTCATTTTAGTAGGTGGTTGATATCGCTCGTGATATTGAGATGGCTCGCCGGCAGGATAGAGAGGATAGGGAGGCCTAGAGGCCTCGAGGTTCTGGCAGTTTCAGTGGTGCTCCAACTTGGGGCCAGTTCCAACATGGTAAAGGTCGTTCTTTCAGGCCTCCTCAGTCGGCCTGCCTAGAGTATCGTGGGGCATCTTCATGTTGTGGTCATCATGGGTTTCAGCAGGCCGGTCTTCACTCAACGCCCTCCCAGCTCAGAGTTCATCTCATGCCCCGTCTGTTCAGGGTTCTTCCGTGGCAGGTCCTTCTACTGGTCATTCTGGTGCCAGGGGTTCCCTTCAGTCCCATTCTCCAGCACCTGGTAGTTGCTTCGAGTGTGGAGAGTTTGGTCATGTGAGGAGGTAGTGCCCTCGACTTCGTGATAGTCAGATTTAGCAGAGGGGTTAGCCCTCGACTTCTGATCCAGTTACTTCACCACCCGCCCAGCCAGGTAGGGGTGGGGGTCAGGCAACCATGGGTCTCCCTAGAGGTGGAGGTCGATTAGGCGGTTGCCAGGCTCATTTCTATACTATTCCATGTAGGACAGATGCCATTGCTTCAGATGCTGTCATTACAGGTATTTTTTAAGTCTGCCACAAAGATGCCTCTGTATTAGTTGATCCCGGTTCCACCTATTCATATGTGTCTTCATATTTTTTCCGTTATTTGAGTACGTCCCGGGAGTCTCTTGCTTTACCTGTTCATTTATCTATCCCAGTGGGCAATACTGTTATTTTGGACCATGTGTACCAGTCATGTGTTGTGATTATTGGGGGTCTGGAGACCCGAGTTGATCTATTGCTATTGAGCATGGTGGACTTTGATGTTATTTTGGGCATGGATTGGCTATCTCCGTGTCATGTTATTTTAGATTGTCATGCTAGGATAGTCACTTTGGCTATGCCGGGTGTACCGTGGATCGAGTGGCGTGGTGTGACTAATTATGTCCCTAGTAGAGTTATTTCTTTCTTGAAGGCTCAGAGTATGGTTGGGAAGGGTTGTCTTTCATATTTGGCATTTGTGAGGGATGTTGGAGCTGAGGCTCCTAGTATTGATTTTGTTCCAGTTGTGCGGGATTTCCCCGATGTGTTTCCTGCTGACTTGTCGAGCTTGCCATCGGACAGGGACATTGATTTTGGTATTGACCTAGTGCCGAGCACTCAGCCTATCTCTATTTCGCCGTATCGTATGGCACTAGCAGAGTTGAAAGAATTGAAGGAGCAGCTTCCGGAGCTCCTAGAAAAGGGGTTTATTCGGCCTAGTGTGTCACCGTGGGGTGCACCAGTTCTGTTTGTGAAAAAGAAGGATGGCACAATGAGAATGTGCATTGATTATAGGAAATTGAACAAAGTAACAGTGAAGAACAAGTATCCCCTACCTCGTATTGATGATTTATTCGACCAGCTTCAGGGGGCGAGGGTGTTCTCCAAGATTGATCTCCCTTTGGGCTATCACCAGTTGAAGATCAGGGAGTCAGATATTCTTAAGACTGGTTTTAGGACTAGATATGGTCACTATGAGTTTCTTTTCATGTCTTTCGAGCTGACCAATGCCCCAGCAGTGTTCATGATGAACAGTATATTTCGGCCTTATCTGGATTCATTTGTTATAGTATTCATTGATGATATTCTGGTGTACTCGCATAGCCAGGAGGAATACGCGGAGCATTTGCGAGTTGTATTGCAGAGATTGAGGGAGTAGAAGCTTTATGCAAAATTCTCCAAGTATGAGTTTTGGCTCGGTTCAGTGGCTTTCTTGGGGCACGTGGTGTCCAGCAAGGGTATTCAGGTTGATCCAAAGAAGATAGAGGTGGTGCAGAGTTGTCCTACACCGTTCTCAGCCATAAATATTCGTAGCTTCCTCGGTTTGGCGGGTTATTATCGTCGGTTTGTTTAGGGTTTTTCATCTATTGCCTCACCCTTGACCAAGTTGACTCAGAAGGGTGCTCCATTTGTATGGCTGGACGAGTGCGAGGAGAGCTTCCAAAAGCTCAAGACAGCTTTGACCACAACTCCTGTATTGGTTTTGCCATCAACTTCAGGTTCTTATACCGTCTATTATGATGTTTTGAGAGTCGGGATTGGCTATGTGTTAATGTAGGAGGGTAGAGTGATTGCTTATGCTTCTCGTCAGTTGAAGCCCCATGAGAAGAACTACCCTATTCACGATTTGGAGCTGGCTGCCATAGTTCATGCATTGAAGATTTGGAGGCACTACTTGTACGGTGTATCTTGTGAGGTATTCACCGATCATCGCAGTCTTCAGCATTTGTTCAAGCGAAAGGATCTTAATTTGAGGCAGCGGAGATGGCTAGAGTTGCTTAAGGATTATGATATTACTATTCTGTATCATCCGGGAAAGGCCAACGTAGTGGCCGATGCTTTGAGCCGAAAGGCAGTGAGTATGGGGAGTTTGGCGTACATTCTAGTTGGGGAGAGACCCTTGCAGTTGATGTCCAAGCCTTGGCCAATCGGTTTGTACGGTTAGATATTTCAGAGCCTAGTCGGGTGTTGACGTGTGTGGTTTCTCGTTCTTCTTTATATGATCGCATCAGACAGTGCCAGTATGATGACCCGCACTTGCTTGTCTTGAAGGACAGGGTTCAGATGATGATGCCAGAGACGTGACAATCAGTGATGACGGGGTATTGAGGATGCAGGGCCGGGTTTGTGTGCCCAATGTGGATGGTCTTAGAGAGTTGATTTTGGAGAAGGATTTGAGACAACACTATTGGTGGAGAAGAATGAAGAAAGATATCATAGGATTTGTGGCTCGGTGTCTCAACTGTCAGCAGGTAAAATATGAGCATCAGAGGCCGGGTGGCTTACTTCAGCAGATGGTTATTCCCGAGTGGAAGTGGGAGAGAGTCATTATGGATTTTGTGAGTGGTCTTCCTCAGACTTTGAAGAAGTTCGATTCGATTTAGGTGATTGTGGATCGGCTGACCATGTCCACGCACTTCATTCCGGTGTGTACGACCTATTATTCAGAGCGGCTGGCAGGGATCTTCATCCGGGAGATCGTTCGGTTGCATGGTGTTCAGTTTCTATTATGTCTGATAGAGGCACTTAGTTTACTTCCCAGTTTTGGAGGACTTTCCAGTGAGAGTTGGGTACACGGGTGGAGTTGAGCACAATATTTCATCCTTAGACGGATGGGCAGTCCGAGCGTACCATTCAGATATTGGAGGACATGTTGCGTGCCTGTGTTATTGATTTTAGGGGTTCTTGGGATGAGTTTTTGCCGCTTGCAGAGTTTGCCTACAACAACAACTATCAGTCCAGTATTCAGATGGCACAGTATGAGGCGTTGTATGGGAGACGGTGCAGGTCTCCAGTTAGTTGGTTCAAGCCCGGTGAGGCTAGGCTGTTGGGGACAGATTTGGTTCAAGATGCCTTAGAGAAGGTGAAGGTGATACAGGAGAGTCTTCGTACAGCGCAGTCGCGTCAGAAGAGTTATGCGGACCGGAAGGTTTGATATGTGTCTTATATGGTTAGTGAGAAGGTCTTACTGAAGGTTTCACCCATGAAGGGTGTTATGAGGTTTGGAAAGAAAGGGAAGTTGAGTCCGCAGTTCATTGGGCCGTTTGAAGTGCTTCGGAGGATTGGGGAGGTGGCTTATAAGCTTGCTTTGCTGCCCAGCTTGTCGAGTGTGCATCCAGTATTCTATGTTTCTATGCTCCGAAAGTATGTTAGGGACCCGTCTCATGTTTTGGACTTCAACACAGTTCAGTTGGATGATGATCTGACCTATGATGGAGCTAGTGGCTATTTTGGGTCATCAGGTTCGAAAGTTGAGATCAAAGGATATAGCTTCAGTAAAAGTGCAGTAGAGAGGTAGGTTCGTGGAGGAGGCTACTTGGGAGACCGAACGGGAGATGCGGAGTAAATACCCTCACCTATTTGAGACTTCAGGTATGTTTCTTGAATCGCTTGAGGACGAACGTTTGTTTTAGTTGGGGAGGATGTGACAACCCTGTCGACGCCCCCTTTTTCTCGCGAAATCGTTCGAAATCGGGTATACGAAATTTGGGAGGACAACTCTATTCCCTTTCGAGAATTGGGTTTTTGGAGTTTGGAGAGTCGCCACCTAATGATTATAGTGCATTAGGACACTTTTAAGAAGAATTTGAGATGAAGAAAC
>MU762129.1:176704-203186 GCA_026770625.1 Nicotiana glauca | reverse complement strand
ATGTGTGAAGGCTTTAAGGCCTTATGATATAGCACTTGGGCTGTAGGAGCCCCTCCGGAGTCTGTACATACCCCCAGTGAGCGCAGGGTACCCAGGTGAGTTGGTGTGGGCCCGAGAGGCCGATGTTGTGTTTTGTGAGTTGGGAGTGAGCCCGAGGGGCTGATGTTGTGTGTTGGTGAGTTGGGAGTGAGCCCGTGGGGCTGATGCTATACTGAGAGAGTTTGATATTGAGCTCGAGGGGCAAGTTACTAATTTTTCCTTACTTGTTGAATTTATTTGTCTTCACTGCTTTAAAAGAGATTTATCTGATACTCCATGGTTTATGGTATAATTGATTATGCTGCTTGAGAGAGCGTTAATTGTGCCTTTATGAGATTTCTTGCTTTCAGTGGTTATTTATTTTTATTTCTCACTGAGTTGAAGTACTCACTTTACTCCCTGCACCTCGCGTGCAGTTGAAGGTATTGTTCACCCGGTAGCGGGTTATTAGCTGATTGGAGGTACTACTATTGTAGCTGAGCAAGGTGACCGCCACCGTTCGCGGCACTGGACTTTGTCTTTGAAATTCCAGAATTTATTATTGTATATTATTCGTCGTGTAGTTGTGTTCAGGTTTTCTTTAGATGCTCGTGACTTGTGACACCCTGATTTCGGGCTGAGTTGGGGATGGTTTCATGTTATATCATTTCCTTCCGCACTTATGTTAATGTTATCTATTATTTTCGACTCATTCTTGCTAAGAAATGGTGAAAAGAAGTATAGTGTATCTGTTGGCTGGCCTTGTCTTCACGAGAGGCGCCATCACGACCGGGTTCGGGAATATGGGTTGTGACACTTAGAGTCTAAAACTCAAGTGCGAGATCTATCTAGAGGAGAGTTGGAGCCTGGCTACCTGCCTTGGTATGGTAAAAGATCCAGAGTTCATCAGGAACCCGAAAGGCCCGCAAAAAGACCCCATGTCCAACAGTTCACCGATGGAGCACAGGTGCAGTAGGACTGGCTGACCAAAGAAAACAAGTACGGAGCCACCATAAGCAGGTTAGAAAAGCAGGTCCGTGACCTTCAGTTTGAAAATAGTTTGCAAGCCGCAGCTGATGAGGGATAAAAGAGGAATCTAGCCAAATAAAATGAAGCCCTTCGAGGTCAAATTCGAGAGATGAAATAGCAGCCGAAAATCCTGCCAGGAGTTCAAGGGATGAAAAGCTTATAAAGAACCTTAGGCAGAAAGTGGATGATTATGGTTTTGATTTGAACAAAGCGGAGAATGAGTTGGCAAGGGTGTGAACATAATTGGCTAAGAATGCAAAAGAGAGAGCATGTCTGGTTAGGCAGTTAAAAGAGCAATATGATGATGAAGTTGCGGGGTTAAAGAAAAGGGTCATCACTGTCGAAAACAAAATGATCAAACAAGCCAAGAATTTTAAAGCTGAAAGGGAACAATGTTATGATCTTATGGCTCAGATGAAGGAAGAAGTACAA
Source organism: Nicotiana glauca (assembly GCA_026770625.1). NCBI lineage: Eukaryota > Viridiplantae > Streptophyta > Magnoliopsida > Solanales > Solanaceae > Nicotiana > Nicotiana glauca. The sequence goes on along the minus strand of MU762129.1, from coordinate 201,707 downwards.
TAGCTGCAAAATCAACATTTCCATGACACTTAGGTATTAGAGGCCCATAATCAGCAGGTCGGGTGTCTAATTCAGGAGAAGGGTAGGATTAGAGAGAAGATCAAGGCCATTGCCGATTATATTGTTGTGAAGCATGTGAGGATATGACCCGTACCACCTTGTTTGCAGCGGTGATAACATTCGTCCGACAAATCATGAGTGATTTAGAGAGGCTCCAAGGGGATCTTGCACATAGGCCCGCGGTGAGGCCGAATGATGCCCCGCGGGCACCAGGATGTTTTGAGGCATTAATGTATTCATGATTGTTGAGTCTGTACTCTTCTGCTTTTGAAGTCTGTCAGTTAAGTTGGAGTCTGTAGTTTTTTGAGTCAGTACTTTCATATTTTCAGAGTCTGTTAGTTGCTTTTGAGTCTTGAATTTTTCGAGTCATTGTAATCAAAGTATTTGCTTTTTTATGAAAAATTGAAAATCCCAAAATATTTTTTGTTATTCGTTTTTGGTTTATATCTTCAAGAACTACGCTTGATCTGATTCATGTGGGGTCATGATACGTAGACAATATCCATAGGATTCGAACGTAACCAAATACAAAAGAAGAAAAAAAAGAAAAAAGAGAGAGGAAAAACAAGAGGGAATAAAAAAAAAGAAGAGAAAAATAAGAAACTGAGAGAAGAAAACAATGGAAAAGAAAAAGGGTGGGATGAGAGAACAAAAACAGAAAGAAAGCAAAGGCAAGAAAAAAAGAAATGAAAAAGAAAGAAACGGCAAATGGAAATAGGGAAAGCCGGGATGACGCAAGCAGCCGAACAAGTGTATAATAGAAATGGTTAACTTCTTAGGTGCATTCATTCCCCAAATGTGCGGTTACCAATCTGTTAAAGCCCTAACCGCTAACAAAATTGTTGTTGATGTATTGAGTCCAAGGAGGTGGTTAGTTGATTGGCATTCTGGCACCTCACTCCTACAACACCCGGTCCAAGGACTAGTTGAACATGGCCAACCAAGAACTAGAGGTGAGTATTGTCGATCCGTCAAGAGAGGTGGATGAATTAGATGTTAATGCGATGAAGGAAGAGATGTATAAGTTAAAACAACAAATGACTGAAATGTACCAGGCCTGGTCAAAGGGGCATCCACCACCGGTTTATCCTGCCAACCCTGCTTATATCCCATCATTGGCCCAACCTCATGAGCCTCCTACTATGAATTCATCTCCAGCCTTTCCCACCTACCAACAATGCTAAGGCACCGCCTCCCAAACACCACAAGCTCCACCACCCAAACAAGTCCCATACCCTCCCCTACCAATCACTCATGTATTTGTGGCAGCTCCACCCGCTGCATTACATCAATCTTCTAGTGAGTCTCTCTTCCAGACTCACAACAACCATTATTATCCCCCAAAACCGACCATCAAAGCACCAGAACCATGTTCTTACACTCCTCAAGAGCTTGGAGAAATGTTTCAGGAATATGCAGGGGCTAAGTGGACAAGTAAGCGTGGCATATAAAGACCTGTGTCTGTTCCCAGATGTCCAATTACCAACGGGGTTCAAGTTGCCCAAGTTTGATTTATATGATGGGCATGGTGATCCAGTGGCACATCTGAGAGGTTTTTGTAGCAAGATGAGAGGGGCGGGTGGAAGAGATGAATTACTGATGGCGTATTTAAGTCAAAGTTTAAGTGGCTCAACTTTCGAATGGTAAACCCGACAAGATCATGGTCGGTGGTACACTTGGGACGATCTGGCCCAAGCATTTGCCTGCCATTTTCAGTACAATCTTGAAATTGTCCCAGACCGTCTGTCATTGACCAAGATTGCGAAGAAACCCAGGGAGAGTTTTAGAGAATACGAATTCCGCTGGAGAGAGCAATCAGCGAGGGTTGACCCTCCTATGAAAGAGAGTGAACTGGTTGATTATTTCTTGCAGGCCTTGGAGCCCACTTATTTCAGTCACTTGGTGTCAGCGGTAGGGAAATCCTTCAAAGAAGTGGTAAAAATGGGAAGCATAGTAGAGGAAGGACTCCAGTCCAACAAAATCATGAGTTATTCAGCAATCAAGGCGACCTCCCAAGCCATTAAAAATGACACTAGGGGTGTACTGGGGAAGAAGAACAAAGACGACGTTGCGGTAGTTGAGTCAAGAGCTTGGTCCAGGGGCCCGTCACCTTACTATAACCAGCCTCGACCCCACCCCCAAACTTACTCCCACACTCCATATAACCCACCACAACACTACTACCCACCTCCAGATCCCCACTTCTCTGTCTATCATGATCAAATATACACTCAACCTCTTGACCATGCAGAATGGCATGCGCCAACCCCACAGAATACTTACCCAGCTCCGCAAAGCACCTACCTACCCCCAAGAGCCTACAGAAATTCCCTTGGGATAGGTTTCCGACCAAATCAAACCTTCAAGAATGAGAGGTCACAGAAGCAGAAGACTTTCACTCCATTGGGAAAATCATATACCAGTCTATTCTACAGGTTGAGACAGTTGGGTATGTTGAATCCGATTGAGCCTAAGCTACCAAACCCCAATCCGAGAAATCTTGACCACTAGGTGAGCTGTGAATATTGTTTAGGGGCCTCGGGGCATGACACAGAGAAATGCTGGAAATTGAAAACAGCTATTCAAGAGCTCATTGATACCCGTCGGATCGAGGTTCAAGCCCCGAAAACGCCCAACATCAACTAGAATCTGCTCCCGGCCAATCATGAGACAAATATGATTGAGATAGTGCAAAAAGGAAGAGAGCCTAAAAAGCCCTCACAGACTGTAATGATGATCAGGTCCAGCGAAGTCAGGACGAGTGAAAAATCAACTAGTGGGAAGTTGTTGTACAAGTTGAAAGAGGCAGATAATAAACCTGTTATGGTAGTTTAGAAGGAGTCTTCGAGAAAGGTTTCAATGAAGCAAGAAAAAAAGTAGTAGTGCCAGGGGCAGCTAACAAGCCCGTTGTAGTTGTGGAAGGTGCTCGCACAGAGCCTGTTATCATCAAACCAGTAACTCAGCTACGAATAGTCAACAACAAGGCCGTCCCTTGGAATTATGGCCGAATGATAGTGCTCTACAAAGGGAAACAGGTTAAAGAAGAAGTTTGTAAGAACCATGGTCTGACTCGCTCAGGGAGATGCTTTGCCCCCGAGGAGTTACCCAAAACCTCCAAAGATAACCCAGTGTCAGTGAACAAAGATGTGACCGAAGAAGAAGCGGGAGAATTCTTAAAAAAGATGAAGGTGCAGGACTATTCAATTGTAGAGCAGTTGAGGAAGACCCCTGCTCAGATCTCGTTGCTCTCATTGTTAATCCATTCGGATGAGCACCGCCGGGCGTCGATGAAAATCTTGAACGAGGCCCACGTTCCTGAAAAGATCTCGGTGAACCACTTGGAAAAGATAGAAAACAAAATATTTGAGGTGAACAGAGTTACTTTCTTCGATGATGAGTTGCCCGTGGAGGGTACTGAGCATAATAGGGCCCTTTATCTGATGGTGGAGTGCGAAGATTCTGTGGTTACTTGAGTTCTTGTTGAATATGGGTCTAGTGCAAACATTTGCCCCCTCTTCACCCTGGACAAATTGAAAGTGGACAATGAAAGAATTCATAAGAATAGTATTTACGTTCGGGGGTTAGACGGTGGAGGGAAAGATTCAGCCGGGGACATAGTGCTGGAACTGACAATTGGGCCAGTTAATTTCACTATGGAATTTCAAGTGCTAGATATGGCAGTTTCTTACAATCTTTTGCTGGGTCAACCCTGGGTTCATGCTGACAAGGCAGTGTTGTCTACCCTGCACTAGATAGTTAAATTTGAATGGGACAGACAGGAAATTGTGGTATACGGAGAGGATAGTTTGTGTGCCTAGAATGATGCCATTATACCTTTCATCGAAGCTGAAGACGATAAGGGCCCGTGGGTCTATCAGGTCTTTGACACAGTATCAGTTGAAAAGATCCCAGAAGGGGAGTGTGTTCCAATTCCAAAAGTAGCAGCCGCATCAGTCATGGTGGCTTCGGAAATGTTGAAGAATGGCTTCGTACCTGGCAAGGGTTTGGGTGCTTCTCTGCAAATAATCGTATAGCCAGTGTCTCTTCCCAAAAACTTGGATACTTTTTGTTTGGGGTTCAAGCCTACAGCTACAGACATAAGGCGAGCCAGAAAGTTGAGACAGAGGGCATAGGTTCTTCCAAAGCCCATCCCGCGGCTTTCCAGATCATTTGTCAGTCCTAGTGCTAGAAAGCGCCCAGTTTCAACGGTTCCCAGTTCATTGATTGATGTTGATGGAGATTTGGATAAGGGGTTCGAGAGGTTGTTCAACGAGGTGAATATGGTGGAAGCTGGAGAGGGATCGATCAAGGCATATGTGCAATTTGTGGGGCCTGTGCAAAATTCAACAATTGGGAAACTACTCCTCTTCCTACTTGGAGGGAGTCTTGGTAGTCGGCTTTGATTTTTCTTTCAGTTTAGTTTGGATTATTTCCAAGGTTGTAATTCAGATTCTATGTTCCGTCCGTTTGGATGAGTCAAACATTGTTATCTTTAAAATTTTAATGAAATGCAATTTCCCTTCTTTTTCATTCCTGATAGTTTTTATTTTTGTTTTCTTTTCTTTCTTGTACAGTCCTTTTTACGCTGGTTTCAGTGACATGACATGCATGAGGAATCTCCAGCCCAATCTTAAATGCCAATCTAATTCTGAAATAATAACACAAGAAATTGAGTGTGATGATGAAGTGGAATATGATGATGATGAGGCTTTTGAAGAGATCAGTAAAGAATTAAGCCATTTTGAAGAAAAACCCAAACCTAACCTGAATGATACAGAAACAATCAACTTAGGGGATCAAGATAATGTTCGAGAAACTAAAATAAGTGTCCGTCTGGAATCACAACGCAAATAGGAGATAATTAAAGCACTATTTGAGTACAAAGATGTTTTGAATGGTCATATGACGACATGCCGGGTCTAAGCACTGACTTGGTGGTTCACAAATTGCCCACTGACCCAGCATTCCCTCCTGTCAAGCATAAGCTGAGGAAATTTAAAACTGATATGAGTATGAAGATCAAAGAAGAAGTTACCAAGCAGTTTGATGCAAAGGTCATTTGGGTCACGCGGTATCCCACCTAGTTAGAAAATGTTGTGCCTATACCAAAGAAACATGGTAAGACCAGGGTGTGCATTGATTACCATGATCTCAACAAGGCGAGTCTGAAGGATAACTTCCCATTACAAAACATCCACATATTGATTGATAATTGTGCCAAACATAAGATTCGTTCTTTTATGGATTGTTATGCAGGCTATCACCAGATCTTAATGGATGAGGAAGATGCAGAAAAGACGGCATTCATCATGCCATGTGGAATATACTGCTACCGGTTCACGCCATTTGGTCTGAAAAATGCTGGGGCAACCTACATGAGGGCGATGATAACCATATTCCATTACATGATACACATAGAGATCGAGGTGTATGTGGATAATGTAATTGTAAAGACCAGGAAGCAGTCTGACCACGTCAGGGATCTGAGAAAGTTCTTCCAAAGGCTTCGCAGGTACAATCTCAAGCTCAATCCTGCGAAATGCGCATTCGGTGTTCCATCTGGAAAATTGTTGGGATTTGTAGTCCGTCGTCGAGGTATTGAATTGGACCCATCAAAAATCAAATCCATCCAAGAATTGCCACCTCCGAAGAACAAGACTGAGGTTATGAATATGTCAGGGAGATTGAATTACATCAGCAGGTTTATCGCTCAGCTTACGACAACTTGTGAGCCTATCTTCAAGCTGTTAAAGAAGGATGCTGCGATCAAGTGGACAGACGAATGTCAAGAAGCATTTGATAAGATAAAGGGGTATCTGTCAAACCCACCGATGTTGGTCCCGCCAGAACCAGGGAGGCCTTTGTTTCTGTATTTGACGGTTTTGGACAATTCGTTTGGATGTGTGTTAGGTCAGCATGGCATCACCGGCAGGAAAGAGAAGGCCATATACTACCTCAACAAGAATTTCACAGTTTACGAGGTTAAGTATACTCAGCTTGAGAGGACGTATTGTGCCCTAACTTGGGTAGAACAGAAGTTGAAACATTACTTGTCATCGTATACCACTTACCTCATCTCTCGGTTGGATCCGTTGAAGTATATCTTTTAGAAGCCTATGCCTATAGGGAGGCTCGCAAAGTGGCAAATCTTTCTCACATAATTCGACATTGTCTATGTGACTCGAACTGCAATGAAAGCACAAGCGTTGGCTAACCATTTGGCTGAGAATCCAGTAGATAAAGAATATGAACCTTTGAAGACATACTTCCCTGATGAAGAGGTAATGCACGTTGATGAGTTGGAACAAGTTAAGAAGCCGGGATGGAAAATTTTCTTTGATGGGGCTGCCAATATGAAAGGCATTGGGATATGAGCGGTAATTATTTCTAAAACAGGGCAGCACTACCCTGTTATGGCTCAGCTTTGTTTCTATTGTACTAATAACATGGCCGAGTATAAGGCATGCATCTTGGTTTTGAGGTTAGCTGTGGATATGGGTGTCCAGGAAGTCTTGCTCATGGGTGACTCGGACCTTCTGGTACACCAGATTCAAGGGGAATGTGAAACACGAGATTTAAAGCTTATACCGTACTGACAATGTTTGCATGATCTTTGTCAACGGTTTCAATCAATAGAATTCAAGCATATTCCAAGGATTCATAATGAAGTTGCCGATGCTTTGGCTACTTTGGCGTCAGTGTTGCATCATCCGGATAAGACCTATGTGGACCCTTTGCAGATTCAGGTCTGCGATCAGCATGCTTACTGTAATATGGTGGAAGAAGAACTTGATGGTGAGTCGTGGTTTCATGATATCAAAGAATACCTCAGAATGGGAGTATATCCAGTACAGGCCACAAGTGATCAAAAGAGAACAATTCAACGTTTGGCAAGTGGATTTTTCTTCAATGGAGGAGTATTGTACAAAAGAACTCCAGATCTTGGGTTGTTGAGATGCTATATGCTAGACAAGCCATAGCTATCATGACCGAGGTACATTCTGGAGTCTGTGGACCACATATGAGTGGGTACGTATTGGCAAAGAAGATTCTCCGAGCAGGTTATTATTAGCTTACTATGGAGCGAGATTGTATCAGTTTTGTGCATACGTGTCATCAGTGTCTAGTGCATGGAGATTTGATCCATGCTCCACCATCAGAATTGCACACAATATCTACACCATGGCCTTTTGTAGCATGGGGCATGGATGTCATTGGGCCAATTGAGCCAACTGCATCAAATGGGCACAAGTTCATTCTGGTGGCCATTGATTATTTTACCAAATGGGTTGAGGCTAAAATGTTCAAGTCGGTGATCAAGAAAGCGGTGGTTGATTTAGTGCACTCGAATATCATTTGTCAGTTTGGGATACTAAAGTTTATCATTATAGACAATGGGGCTAACCTTAATAGTCATCGCATGAAATAGGTATGTCAGCAGTTCAAGATTACACATCGCAATTCCACCCCTTACCGTCCCAAGGCAAACGGAGCAGTTGAGGCGGCTAACAAGAATATAAAGAAAATACTCTAGAAAATGGTGGAGGGTTCTGTACTGTGCCATGAAAAGCTGCCTTTTGCATTGCTGGGATATCGCACTACTATTCGTACTTCAGTAGGGGCGACTCTTTATTTGTTGGTGTATGGTACCGAAGCAGTGATACCCGCAGAAGTGGAAATCCCATCCCTTCGGATTATCGCAGAAGCTGAAATTGATGATGATGAATGGGTCAGAGACCGCTTGGAGAAGTTGAGTTTGATCGATGAGAAAAGATTGGCAGCAGTGTGTCATGGTCAGTTGTATCAACAAAAAATGGCAAGAGCATATAATAAGAAGGTGCGCCCACGAAAGTTCGAAGTGGGTCAGCAAGTGTTGAGACATATTCTTCCACATCAGGCTGAGGCCAAAAGCAAGTTCGCCCCAAATTGGCAGGGGTCGTTCATCGTGATGAGAGTGTTGTCCAATGGTGCTTTGTATTTGACAGACATAGACGACAAGTGTGTTGAAATGACCACCAATTCCGATGCGGTCAAGAGATATTATATATGATTTTCTTTTTTTTAATTGTATTTGTTTGTAGTTGGCATGTTCTGGAGATTGGAATGACGAAGACATTTTGTTCTGCTATCTAAACATTTTATCCTTTGTTACCCCTTTGAGCGTTATTTATTTTCTTTCATACCCCTCTTTTGGAATCAGTGGCAAAGCTCAGAAACACAAACGTAAGGGATAAACAAAAGAAAAGAGAGAGAAGAAAAATGAAAATGAAAAAGAGAAAAAGAGAAAAAGAGAAGAAAAGAAAAGAGTAGGATACAAAAAGAAAAAGAAAAAGAGAAAAAGAGAAAAAGAGAAAAGGGAAAAGGAAGAAAGAAAAGAAAAGAAGAGAAAATGGAAGAAGAAGAAAGAAAAGTCACAACAACAAAGTAATTTTTATGATATGAACTATGTTCAAACTGATTCCTTTTAAGGATACGTAGGCAGCCTCATGGTCCGGTCCCATCAAAACAAAAATCCAAAAGCCCCCAAGCAAAAAACTGGGGCAGAAGTTGTGGTTGTGCAAGAGATTTGATTCTGAAAGTTGTAATTTTGAACCCATCTAAATTGTTTTTGAGCCTTTTGATACCCTTTCTTTCTAACCCTGTCCAAAAGCCCACATTACGGTCCAAAGAAATACCTTCTAATCAGTCTTCAAGATATGACAAGTCGAGCTAGAAGAGGTGATTCATATCAGGGGCAACACTCTGGTCCAAGCAGGAAAATAATAAAAATTATAGAGTCTTATTGGTGAAAACCCTTACGGGCACCATAAGGCAACGGGAGCTGAGAGAAATGAAAAATGAGAGAGTCTTATTGGTGAAAATCCTCACGGGCACCATAAGGCGACGGGAGTTGAGAGAAATCAAAAATGAGAGAGTCCTATCGATGAAAACCCTCATGGGCTCCTTGAGGTTAAAGTGAGTTGAGAAGTGAACAAATGGGAGAGGTCTGTGGGTGAAAACTGTTCAATACACCGCAGGATAAACAAGATTAGGGCTTGGGTGAAGAAATCAGGTTATGGAATTCTGGGGCAACAAAGTATGGAAATTGAAAGTTTATTGGTGGAAGGATTGGGCCGATTAGTCCGAAATGCATGTCATGATCAATGGTACCAGCTGTTCCACTCAGATAAGTCTCTTTCCCTTTTTCCTTTTAGTAAGTCGTCCGGTTTTGGATTTTCTTTATCCTCAACTCTCAAGGTCATTGCATTTCATTTCTTTGGGGGTTTTTGTTTCTTTAAGATGTTTCAATGTCAGTCTTGTTCAAAGAAAATGAGAAAGGATTTCAAAGCTCACTACCAGCTTCCAAAATTGCAAAGCACAGTGTGGCTAGAACATACCAAAGATAGCATGATGTAAAGTGGGATACAAGGAATCACCGAATGTTTCATCGGTAGAATGATTTGGTAATGTCATGGGAGATGCAAAGGTTCAGCTAAGAGGTCAGAGATGTAAAACAAAATTATGGGTATAGAAAACTTTGATCATCAAAGTTCATGAGGTTTGAAAGTCAGTCAGAAAGTCAAGCAGTTTAGGGCCAGTTCGGGGAAGCAGGTCAAAGCAAAACACGGCAGTGGAGAAATCTTCAGCAAGAATGCCATCAACTAACCACCATTTTAAATTTACAAGATTTTTCTTTGATTGAAACAGGGGTAAAAAAAATTTGTTTCGGAGAAACTCTCCGTAGGGGAAAGAGCAAGCACCTGAACAGGTTTGACCGTAACTCTCAGGACCTTCCTGGAAAATGTGGCTTAGTTAAATTTCAAAACAATCAGGAATAGCATAGTTTAGCATAAGGAATATAAGTTGGCTTCAAAGTTTGCATCTTTAAGATAGGATTCTATTAGGAGTTTTTAGGACCCCGCCCTGAATAATGGGACCAAGCTTTAAGATGTCCATTAGATAACAAGATGTAGCGTAAATTCTATTGTGGGGTGGTATAATTCAGTTGTAAAAGTGTCATTTTTTAGGATAAGACTTGATCTTGATTTTCAGGACCTTCCTAGATAATAGGACGTAGTTTAGGGCCCTCTTAGATAATAGGACTTAGCGGAAGTAATACTTTTAGAAGATACATCTTAGATCTATAATTTACGTTTAATTAAGAGTTGTCAGGACCTCCCTGGATAATAGGACTTATCTTTCAAATTCTTAATAATAGTTGGTAGAATGATTCAGTTTAACACTCACTTATGTGCCCAGCCACCAAATTGGGGCAGAAAATTTTCTTTGTTTTATCTGTTTTGTTGAAGTCAGGAGCCCGCATAGAGAACAAGGGAGCACATTTCAAATTCAGCAGTCAGGAGACCGCCTGGAGAACAAGGGACCACATTTCAAGTTCAGCAGTCAGGAGAATAAGGGAGCACATTTCAAGTTCAGCAGCCAGGAGCCCGCCTGGAGAACAAGGGAGCACATTTCAAAGTCAGCAGTCAGGAGCCCGCTTGGAGAACAAAGGAGCACATTTCAAAGTCAGCAGTCAGGAGCCCGCCTGGAGAACAAGGGAGCACATTTCAATGTCAGCAGTCAGGAGCCCGCCTGGAGAACAAGGGAATACATTTCAAATTTAGCCATCAGGAGCCCGCCTGGAGAACAAGGTAGTACAATTCAAGTTTTAGCTTTCAAATTCTTACTGATAGTTGGTAACATGATGTAGTTTACAATCACATGTGTACCCAGCCACCAAACTAGGGTAGAAGATTTTCTTTGTTCACATTTCAAAGTCAGCAGTCAGGAGCCCACCTGGAGAACAAGGGAGCACATTTCAAGTCAACAGTCAGGAGCCCGCCTAGAGAACAAGGGAGCACATTTCAAGTTCAGCAGTCAGGAGTCTGCTTGGAGAAAAAGGGCATACATTTCAAGTTCAGCAGTCAGGAGCCCTCCTGGAGAGTAGGGAATACATTTCAAGTTCAGCAGTCAGGAGCCCGCCTGGAAAGCAGGGAATACATTTCAAGTCAGCAGTCAGGAGCCCACCTGGAGAGCAGGGAATACATTTCAAGTCAGCGGTCAGGCGCCCACCTGGAGAAAAGGAAAGTATCTCAGAATGTAGTTCAAGTTTTGACAGTCAGGCATCCACCTGAAGAAAGGGAAAACATCTCAGATCACAATTCAAAATGGCAACAAAAGGATTTCACCGGGAGAATACAAGTCAATAAGACAACAAGAACCACAAGAGCAAGTTTGAAGATATAGATATGATTTCTTGTAACTCATAGATCATAGTCTAGTCTAGCTTCTTTTTATTTTTGACATGGTGTAATAAGGGGGTTCAGTAAGCAGTAGCAGCAGCAACAACAACAACAGTGAAATCACAGCTTTATGATAGTCCCAACTACCAGACATTCCTGAACTACACTGACCTGATTCCTTTTTAGCTAAGGATATGTAGGCAACCTCGGAGGCAGGGTGCGGTCAAATCTTTCAAAAATGCTTCCCACGAAGTATTTGAACGAGCAAAAATCACTCGTATCCGCTCACTTATCTTTGCACGAAAACTCTTTGTGTTTCCGAGTAAAGAGGGGTAGCTGTGAGCACGTGATTTTCTTTCAGTGTTTGTAATTTTGTCGATTTTCGTGGAATTTTCTGTTAATTGTTTACGTTTTTGTTTGTGCATTTTAATTAATAAAAAAATATATACAAAAAATGTGTTGCATATGCATTTAGGAGCTAATTTAGCATTTTAGGATTAATTGAGTAATTAGGTTTTTTATAAAAAGAAAATCACAAAAAATGGTTTAATTTGCACCTTTAATTTTAACTTTGATTTTAGGTGGCTTTTGTTTCAATTTGTTTTAATTATTTGTGATAATTATTGTTTAGGATTAATTAGAATTTTGATAGGTTAATTTGGTTTTATAATTTAATTTAGATTTTAGTTTAACTTTGAAAAAAAAAGAGAGAGAAAAGAAAAAGAAAAGAAAATAAAAAGTGATTGAGCTTCTTAATAAAAATGCCCGAATTTGGGCTGGCCCAAATCAAAAAACCCCTAATACCCATCCAGTAAGTCTAATAAATACCCACAACCCGGTCCAAACCACCCCTAGCGATCAATCCCAGCTGTCGAGGTTAAGAGATCTAATGGCTAGGAAGCTAGGACCGCTGGGTATATTAGTGTCCAAATGCACCCCCTACCCCCATCTCTCATCTCTCACAACAAACCCTAGAGAATAACCCTAGCCGCCCTATCTTTCCTCCACCATCTCCGCCGCACGCCGCCGCACGCCGCCGCCGGAAATTGCCCCACGGCGGCGGCAAGTCTCCAATGGCCTTCAAATTCACACCATAGCTTCCTCTCCGCCTCCACATCACCAATCCACAACCAGCTTCCCTAAAAACCTACCCAAGCTCCTCGAATTTGGGTTTGAAGTTATGAACCCTAGCGCCGCCACAGTTTCTCCGGTGGCAGCGCCACCACTAAACGGCCCCATATTAACACCCCAGCATCCCCATTGTCCCCCTCTTCCCTAATCTCAAACTCCTAACCCTTGAATCTTAGCCAAATCCCTCAAATTTTGGATCTAAGTTCGAACCCTAAGTTTTCAAAGTCAAGATTTCATGAAAGATTTAGCTTGATTTTGATTTTATTCCTGTGTTCTTAACAAGAACACACGATTAACATCAAAATTGGCCGAAAATTGGAGGTTTGAAGACTCAGTCCTATTTCTTTACTATCCAAGCTTGTTTAGGTAATTTGTTTTCTTTTATTATCTTTTCCCTATTTCCCTTGCCATTTTATGCCCTATCTCATCGATTTCTGTTTATTTCTTTTCTTTTTATGTCTTTTCATTTTTCTGGTTCTCCAGAATCATTTTTCTTATACATGCTAGTTCTTAAGAAGTTTTCTTTTCTTTAAGTAGTTTAAATAGTTTGTTAATAAGTTAGTTTCAATCTTATTAAGTGTTAATTAAATTTTCAGAATTGCTTGAACTGTTTTTGTTTCTTTATTTTGTCTTCGTTTGTTAATTTGATGTTGTTTGGGATTGAACCTCATACTTTGAAGTTTCAGGCTTGGGCTGAATTCCTAAACGGGTCAGCGCAGGGTCCAAATTGACTCACATTTTAGTCTGAGGTTCGGGGGTAAAAAATAAGGTCATTAAAGGGTAGTATAGGTATTCTAACTAGAGAATCTTTTGGCTAACTGATTTAGAAGCTTCTAGTGGGGGGTCTTAATTGAATTTCAGATTTGTAGTTGGTTAGCTTGACCAACAAGTCAGTAAATGAGGGGTCAAGTAGCAAAAAATAAAACTAGAAAGCGACTAGAATTGAAACAAAATATCTGAGATGCTTCCCTACTTGCTTGCCTATAAAGGCACCTTTTTCTTGCCTTTGAAGGAAGACCTTCAGTGATAGAATTCTGGAAATACCAAACGACCCAAAAGTTTCTACGGTTTCATTGAATTGTTGCTTTCTTTTGATTTTTGAAGCCTTCAACTTCTGAATTAATTTCTAAATGGTTTGAGGATTTAAAATAGATTGTGCTTGGTGCTATTTTGTTTGAAGATTGTTGAAATCACTATTTCATTAAATTTTTTCTGTGATCTCTTCAACTTCTAATTCCTGAAGTAGTCTCTAAGATATCTGGGCTGAGATGAGTCAAATCTGGTGTTTTAAAAGCCTGGTCTGGAGTTTGGGTTGTGGATTCTGATTGTTGAGCATCAGTTTTTGGGGTTTAAAGCTATTTCCGTGGTTCATTTCTGCTATTGGATTCTATCATTGCTACTGCTGAACCTTACTCCCTTTTTATTCTCATCTCCAAGTATTATTCAGCCTTATGGACATCACCTAATATATAATGCCAAGTTGGGATTGAAATAAGATGAAGTGTGGTGTTGATTCATTGAAATTCATCTTTGTTCTTTCAGTGTTTGTGATTAGCATACCATGTTTGGATTTTTGATTGACGTCTTTAACACCATAGAGGTTGTAATCGAAATCCTTATTGCACAAGCTTAGTATATGCGGTCTTCTTATGATTTAGTTGCCAAATTTTATAATCAGCGTAATTTTACCCTGTGTGTTCTTTTGATTTTGTCTTTGAAGTTGGAGACTGTACTGGTAATGTAAATCAGGAGATACTCTATGATTGGCATGAGTCCATATTAGAATATGTTATGGTGAATAACCTATGGCTGGGTTCTGCGTTTACTATGTTAGGATAAAACAGGTTTCATTAAGCTTCTCATTATTTTATCTATCAAATATTGGAATAAAAAACATGTAGAATGGGAATTTAAAGTGAGAAATGGAAAGGGTACATTGATATATGCATGCTGAACCTATGTTATTAAGCAGATTAGTGGATAAATTGTTTGTCAATGAGAACGTGTAATCACAGCTTGAAAATTCAGTTGGACGATGTTGAATAGCGGTTATTTTGAATGATTAATGGTCTGTTTGTGTTTAACATTGAATATCAGTGATTGTGTTTGGGATTTCGAATTCATTATGTCATTTGGGGCCTAATTCCTACTATTAAATTGAGTTTGCAGGGACTCGACATAGGGCCGGACATTAAGGTCCCTTTTGTTTGTCAAACTTGGGCTCAACGTGGGCCCAAGGCTTTGAAGTTCAGCCGTTGGATGCTTGCCATACGTTACTTTCTTTCTAGGCCATTCTATTGACTGGCCCAAATCCTTTGTCACCAATCGATTAGATCTGATTCCTAAAACAATGATCCAAGAGGTTCTCGTGTCCTTTAATCAATTAATCAGGCCTTTTGGAATATTTGGGATCAGCCATATTGCAATATATAATTAGGGCCCACATGAGTTAGTGTAAAAACCTTTAAGTAAAATATTTCGAGGTGCGCCATGCCAAATAAAATGACAATTTCATGGCCCTCATTTTAGTTAAAATTTTATTGATCCTTAGAATTTAAGGCGTGCCATTTAGCAAAATTCCATGGCTCTCGCAAAGTCAAAAATGCGTAGTTGCTTTAGACGTGTGCTTTAATAATATTACCTTCCTAAACTCGGGTGTGTATTTCATGTTACCCAAATTCAAATCCTTACAACGTTGAATAAAACGGGTTTCGGATTGCGGATTCATTTCATGTGACGTGATCCAAAGACATATTTTAGACGACGTTAAATCTTCTTTTAAAAATAAGTAAAAGCAGTTAAAAGTAAAAAATGCACATAGGTTTGAAATTATCTTAAAATCAGATAATTATGCCAATAATAACAGCTGAGCGACCGTGCTAGAACTACGGAACTCGAGAATGCCTAACACCTTCTCCCGGGTTAACAGAATTCCTTACCCGGATTTCTAGTTCGCGGACTATTAAACAGAGTCATTCTTTTCCTCGATTCGGGATTTTAAACCGGTGGCTTGGGACACCATAAATCTCCCAAGTGGAGACTCTAAATCTTTAATAAACAATCCCGTTTCGATTGTCACCTCAAGTTGGAAAAATCTCCCTTATTATACCCTTCCGGGGGTGTAGGTAAAAAAGGAGGTGTGACAGCCTTCGTTTATTAATGCTTCTAATTTTCCTAACACCCCTTGGGAATTGTACGAAGAGTGGATCCATGACGAGGCCTGGATAGATGTGTTTTGGTATTTGTATGCAACAGGCTCCATTTCTGAGGCGACCCTTGATGATGCTCAGGTTAAGTCTCGTGAAGCTCAGCTTGCTTGTTAGTACGACCCTGCTATGCCTCGATAAGATGAGGAGGATGGTAAGAGGGCATAGATCGGCTAGAGGAGGAAGCCTGGTATGATTCCGTTTACCCTTAAGGAAAGGATAGAGAGGATACTGGGGGCTAAGACGGTTAGGGGTAGTGGTGGTCAGGGTGGTGGTACCGTTGAAGATCGAGCTGGCGAGAGCACTGAAGGCCGTGATAGTGATGGCTAGTAGTTTTTTTAAAACTTTCTTGTGTATTTTTAACAGTATCTTGAAGAGCCTTTGTAAAGAACTCTTTATTTACATATGAAATATTAAAGTTGTTTCTTGTATCTTGTGCCATTCTTGTAATTTTCTTTTCTACACTTGTATATTTTGCATTTGTTGTTTGCTCATTTCGCTTTCTGCATTTTTATTGTTGTTGTCTTCTAGTTGGTCATAGTGTTGGAGTCGAATATCCATGGGCCATATCATCCCTCTATTTATATAGGTTGGGTATGTCTCCTTGTTTAGATTCGGCCAGCAAATGTTGCTTGCACTTCCATTAGACTATGGCCGAGGTGTGTAGGTGTTTGTTCGAGCTGGGTCGAACTTAACCTTTTGTCAAATTGTGGCCAAGGGAAGACATGTGTTAGTTCGAGCTGGGTCGAGCTTAGCATTTTGGTAGGTTGTGGCTGATGGCCTATAAGTGTTTGTTTGAGCTGGGTCAAACTTAACCTTTTGTTGAATTATGGCCGAGGGCCGAAGGGTATTAGTTCAAGCTGAGTCGAACTTAACATTTTGTCAAGTTGTGGTCGAGGGTCGGTAGGTGTTTGTTTAAGTTGGGTCAAACTTAAACTTTTGTTAAATTGTGGTCGAGGGCCAATAGGTGTTAGTTCGAGCTAGGCCGAACTAAACTATTTGTCAATTTATAGCCAAGGGCCGGAAGGTGTTCGTTCGAGCTCGGTCGAACTTAACCTTATGTTAAATATTGGCCGAGGGCCGATAGGTTTTAGTTCGAGCTGGGTCAAACTTAACCTTTTGTCAAGTTATGGATGAGGGCCGGTAGGTGTTTGTGCGATCTAGGTCGAACTTAACCTTTTATCAAATTGTGGCGAGGGCCGATAGGTATTGTTCGAGATTGGTCGAACTTAACCTTTTGTTAAGGAAGTTTTGATATACGTAAGTTTCTATTACTTTGACATTGTTACTCTGATTACATAATTGGAGAAAGTTACAAACTTTGGGCATTGGTTTGAACTCCAGTCCCAGTCCAGGTCAATCTAGTCCCTTCATTGTTCGACTTGGAGAGTCTTGAGGAGTTGGGAAACGAAAGAGAAATCGGTCTATTATTCGCATAATTCGACTCGAAGTGTTCCTTCCGTTGCCTCTTTAAAACCCTCCTTGAGAAAACCCCAATGACACAAAACTCAAGTGAGGGAAAAAGAGTACGACTTGGGGGGCGCTTCTCCTTTTTAGAACTTGAAGTACTTGAGGTGGCTGATATTCCAATTGTTTAGTAACTATTTTCCTTTCATTCTCTCTAGTTGGAATAAAACCTTATTTGCTTTGCCTACAATTTTGTACAGGCCCTTTGATGAACGCAAAGCATAATACAAAATTATTGCTTGCTAATCAAAGATATTATAGTTTAATATCGTCTCCATAGGGATTGAATTTAAGCAGTGTTCGAATAATCTTCAGTTGATTACTATCCAAGGAAAATTTACACTTGATTTGATGAATATTACTAATATTAACTACTAAAAATTAAGGAATTAACAATTGATCACAAAAGACAGCGGATGAGCAACGAAGAAATACCAATAAGAGAAATAAGAGTAATTGACTAGATAGGTGCAAGATAATTGGCTTGGGATCCAATTCTTGAGTTATTTCACTGTATAATATGGTTGATTCTCACGAATTCAACGATAATCAGATTACACTTGAAGTTAATGTTCCTTTTTTGATTAAACGTTGATTTGAGTAATTAATCAAATTGAAGCACCGTAAACAATTGCAACACTAAAATAATGGTTATGATCTAAAGGATAACTTCTCACAAATATTTCCCTATTTTCTAGTTCAATTAACAATACAAGAGGCTCTTTTGATTACCTAGTTGAATCATGAATTTAAACTGGAGCATAAGATGTAAACAAATTCAATATAAAGCTCCTCTTTCGACTACGCATAATAAGAAATAATTTCACAATACGAATTAAAACTCCATCAATTAATTCTAATAATTATTAAGAATCGAATCCTTATTCAAGTTATCAAAACACCGTATCTATCAACACCCTAATGGAATTTACTCCATAGCTGTGGAATAAGTCATCTCAATAAAGTTCAAAAATAAAGAAAACATCAATACTAATGATTCGATATAAACTTCCGTATTGCACAGATTATAGGTTAAAATCTTGATGAATTCTTGTGTCTTCTTGCCTTGGTTGCTTCTCCAATCTTTCGTAGGTCAAAAGTCCTCTAAAAATCATGCTTTTGATATATTTATACCATGTAGAAACAACCCGTATGAAACTACCTTTTCCTAGCTGAAGTAGGAAACTACTCTGTAAATTTTGTACACCCGCATCGCGCCGTGCGGCGCGCTTGTGAGGAAGTTTAGAGAGGTGAAACTTTGTCAGGCATCCGCAATCACACAGTTGTGTCACACCTCGTGGCGCCCCATGCAGTTTGGCTATAAGGTTTTCTCCGAGTAAATAGTTTTGTTCACTTTTTGACATCCGGACTTGGTCATCTACCCCTGAACATGATCCCAGCTTAATTTCTTGGGCTTCTACTCAAGCTTCAAAGCTCTAACTTATTCGATTTAGCTCCAAATTACCTTAATAGCTCGGAATCATGTCCTACAAGGCATAAAACACGTAATAAGTATAATTTACCATCATTTAATCTCAAGCACATGTAAAATACATTAATTAGAGTGCAATAGTATGGCTAAAACACGGGTTTATAGCCTACCATCAACATCCGAAACTTAGACCATTGCTCGTCCTGTAGCAATCAGACTACACTTCACATTGGGATGACCTTTTCATTAAAAAAGCTTCCCTAGCACACCATGACAAGAATATTTAAAATAGACCAATAATCATGTCATAGCATCCTAACCTCAAGACTCGACTCAAAAGCACCACGTGTTTTTTCACAACCTATTCACTTAATCTAACACAGAGGTCAAAGACGTTATCTTACCTTCACAAGTTACATGCCCTCACACAAACAATATAGAGTAGTTCCACACACAATAAAATTCAAGAACAAATAGGAGCTCAAGATAGAAAGAATTCACTCACTCTCAGAAATAAAATTCATGTGCCACAGAAAACGTACCATAGGCTTGCCCGTAGTGTAATACTCTACTAATCGAGCTCATTCAGCCAAGGATCAAGTAGGACTTTATTTTGGTTGTAATGTAGGCTGCGAGACGGGAAGGATACATATGGATATAGTGGCTACACCTCCCTAAGAACTTTAATACTTACAATTTTATAATTTAACTCTCACACTTTCGTTGAACCCAAACCCAACCTTCACATCACCATCAATCTCCCCATTTCTTTAAGCAAAGACAAAGCAAAATTTTCCACTAGTAAGGAATAATTTTCTTTATAATATGTACAAACACCAATTTTTTTTTTCTTTTTCTAAATTCTGATTTTCTCTTCTTCTTTTTTTCAATTCCTTATAAGTGGCTCTCACAATAATTTTTTTCAAGCAGTGAACCTTTTTCTTTTTTTATAGTTTCACTCAAAAATCCAACCATACCTCCCCTAGGTTTTAACAAGCTTATAAATATATCAAGTGCTCAAGAGAGGTAAACGGTTCAAATTGATAGTCAATTCAAATAAAGGGGTAAATATTGTAGTGTGGTTGACAAAGAAAATATGATTACAGGATCGAAAGGGCTAACTAGCATACACAACAATTAGGCGGGTCACAGACATATAATTTGCTCACAAAGAAATGCCTATATCACTTCCTAGACCGAACAAGAGTACTATTTCACTTCGCAAACACACTGGGCAAGTTCTAGGCATCACTGAAATGCACAGAATATCAACAAAAACCTCACTAACATATTGGCATATAACTCACTTATGATCAGATATTTCCCGAATATAAGGCCCCGTGAAATTTTCACTCAAAGACCCGAAGTCTCGTAGTGCCAAGTTAGGAATATGTGTTAGAAATTAGTAAAAGCTCATCGCGATTCAGACTTTTTGGAGTGAATTGTGCATTAAAAGTTAAGGAATAATGTTTTTCAAAAAATCACATTTCTGCGGTCCATTATGTGGTCGCATAATAGCTATGCGGACCGTATAGTGGCCGCGAAGTGGGGCAATATGCTGGTTAGTTTTGAAGTCAACTATGCGGCCAGTTATGCGATTGCATAATCAATATGCGGTCCATATAGTAATCGCATAATGTCCTTGGAATTTTGCGAAGGGCCGTCCCGTGGTGCATTATGCGACTGCAGAATAGGTATGCAGATCGCATTCTTGCCGTATACCCGGGCAAATTGTTCAAGATTGAGGGCCATTTTACGGTCCCTTTTGCGGGCCGCATGTCAATTATGCGACCGTAGAATGATTCGGGGCTCCCATTTTCTAACTTTTAAAACCCGACCCTATTCCGATAAAATCACCCCCATTAGACCCTTCTGAGCTAATTTCTACCATATTTAGAGTGAGAGCAAGGGTTTTAGAGGGAGAAAGTGATTCCCACCAAGGCTCTACTCAATCCTTGCCCCAAATTTTGAATATTATCAAGTAAACCTACTAGGTTTTAATCCTAAGAGGTAAGAACTTGTGCTCCAACCTTTGATTTCGAAATTTTTACTAAAATAAGTAATTAACAAAGGGTTCATGGGTATAAGGGTTGATTGTCTTGCATGCACGCATGATAAAAGGGCATGGGGAGATTGTGAGCTAAGAATGTAACAAATAGGATGTAAGATGATAAAATTCTTCACAAAAGACCTTAAAATTCATAATGCACACTTAGTGCTTGAGATTATGCTCAAGTGAGCTAGAATCTTGATTATTTCTCTAATTTTTGGATCAACTAGTATTTCTCATAAATAGATCGAGGTGGATAAGAGTTTCGGAATTATTGTAAGAATTTTAGAAAATAGTTCCATTTATGTATGTATGGCCAAAACCTCCTCTTTTTAGAAATTGAGCTCTGTTTATGTCTATGCAAACGTTGTAAGACTAAAATTTGATTGATGTATTGGTTGTTATTTCACATGAACTGATTTTGCAATTATATATATGTGAAAGGTATGACTCAATGTGTGCAATGTACTATTCTTGATAATCTAAAGATGTGCGAAGAATATGAACCATGTGTTGAAATGCCTAGACTTCAAGTCAAGATTAAAACTGAGATTTGTCATGCCTACTATGTGAAATCTTGTTTATGCTTATAACTTGAATTGCTTTTGTATATGCCTATGATTCTAAATTTGCAAGGTTAACATTGAAAGTGGAAATGATGTGAAATATGACCTAGTGCCAAGTATGATGTGATAATTGTGGCCCCAAAAAGCCTATAAATTGATATATGTGCAATAAAGGTTGAAATGAGATGATTAATGAAAGAGGGACAATGTCTTGGTAAGACGGCTTAGCCGATGGGGCCGTGATTGGATACCATGCCGCAGACATGGTGGTATTGTGCTGATATTGAATTCTGAAAATTGAGAATGAGATTGTGATTGAGGTACATGTCTCAAATTAGGCAACTTAGCCTATTGGGTCGTGATCGGATTCCGCTCAAGAAAGCGGCGGTATTATGAATGATGATGAACAGTATCAAATTCCCCAAGCTAAAACTATGGAAATTATGTTAAAGTTATATGATTCTTTTATTTGATGATAGGATGTTTGTTTAAAGCTTTTGATTTTCCCTTATGATTTCTTTGTTCTTGTATGATAGTTCTTTCTAATGATATGGTGTTTAGTTATACATACTAGTACTATTCCATGGTATTAACGTCCCTTTTGCCGGGGGCGCTACATCTTTCAATAGATGTAGGTGGCTCCATAGCAGATGGTGCCGATCGTAGGTAGCGGAGCATCCTCCACTCAGGGGTAATGCAATATGTACTTTGTTATAGATTTTTGCTTTTGAGGTATAACCGGGGCCTTGTTGCCGGCATTATCATAACTGTCTTTTATCTTTAGAGGCTCCTTAGACGTTTGTGTGGGTTATGTACGGGTAATGGACGGGTCAATGAGCTGTGTTGTAATTTCTAAACTCTAGTTCTTCTAATCCTATTTATATGAAATCTAGGGAACTTAACTATGGTTTAAATGTGGAAATGTGAAATGAACTAGCAACGATATTTGTACGATCTTTCCTACTGTCTAAACAAATAAATGAAAGCATGGTTTTCTTGGTCATAGTGCGTTGGGTAGAAAGTGTTCAAATGGTTTGCTCAGTTGGGTTCACTCGATTGAGCATCGGTCGCGCCTCCCGAGGTTGGAGTGTGACACCGACTCTCTAGTCAAAGTAGTTAAGCAGTCAAAATTAACCAATTTAAGACACTTATCTAAGAGACAAGAACTGCGCCTCGGAGTCACAACTAAGGCATTCACCACTCTCAAGACATATGCAGTCAAGGAAAATTGCTTCAAATTAACACCACGACTCAAAATGTTTTATTCCTATAAAATAAAAACTAACTACACCCGGTTCAAGTAAAACCTTTGGAAAAGAATTGAGACACAAAGAAAAAATAAGGGGGAATTACTGAACTACCTAAGAAACTAAAATAAATAAAATAAAAGACATATTTTTGGATTTTCAAAATTTTTAATATTTTTCTATTTTCTTGTTCGACTTCAAATCCCTCAAGAAGCCAGTCGACGAAATCCATCGCCGGGAAGAGTCAAAATTAAACACTTAATTACTAACTATTACAGGCTGATAGAATTCAGAGTTATAATTTAGAGACTATATTGTCTAAGAAAGCAAGAAACAAATCAAACAAAACCAACCGGCAAATAGAAAACAAGTACAAATACAGCCAAATAGGAACACCCCACCCCATACTTAAGAAATTGCATTGTCCACAATGCAAAACAGTAAAACAAGAGTGAAAATGTAACTCCCTGAGGCCCGTGGACTACTCTTCATCAACACCCTCAAAGGTGCATAGGTACTCTTCATCATCAGAAGGAATAGAGTTTGCGTCCTCATCCAGTGGCATTGTGCTCCATATGCCAGGCCCAACCACTGTTGGGTGACCACTGAGAGGAGGTGGTCCTCCTGTAGCTCGACCAAGTCGATCTCCTCCCGATCAGTGCGAAGGCGCATATCAGCAAATTTCAATTGTAGTGTCTCCTTAACACGCATAAATCTCTGATCTACAGGAACAACAACAACGGGGGAGGGGTGAAGGAGGGTCTATCATAGCTGTGAAATCAAAAGGCTTAAGAGGCCGAAGAACTGTAATCCTCCTCCACATGGTATATCCGCAGAAGCCGTATGATCATGCTCGAGAAATACATGTGGTGGGCCCCAAGTGGTCGTACTCGAGACATGTGCTCAAGCATAATCTTACAAGATCAAACTTCATCCATCACGATAGCATAAATGAGGCACACCTTCAACTGGGAGACATCAGTGTCGTTCCGGGTAGGCATGATCTTTGGATTAATCAATCGTAGAATGACTATAGCGGGGCACTAGAAATTGCACTTCTTCATGTCTTTGTAGAACTCATTAGCTTCTCGTGTCCATGTGGCAACAGACACCGTGCCACACAATTGGCGTGTAATATCAGGATAGGAGGGTCAACGCAGCAACCTTAGGAATAACTTGCACGAGTGCTCCATGAACCTATGATTTGTTATTACCCAGGAAGAAGGGAATCATATTGCCTCTCACCTCCACTACATACACCGTATCTGAACTGGCCTCAGGTTGGTAGTTAACATAGAATTCCTTGACCATGTTCAAGTTCACCGACTCATCAAGATGGAACAAGCTTTCAGAACCCCGATATATGATATTTTTTGTAAATCCTCTAGTACTTCCTGGCTAGCTTAGCATCATCAATACAATTTCTGGGTCGGGACTCACTGCCGGAACAAAGGTCCGGTACTATATCTTAGTATGAGCTAGCAGATCCTGAATGCCATACTTGCAGCCTGGAACTGCATCCACTTCTGGATCAATGCGCTCCTCTTCCTCCTTTACTTGGGAGGGAGGAGATGCCTACCTACCTCTTCGACGGCTACTAGAGGAAACCTCAGAAGAACCTGTGCTAGAACGTTTGCTAGGACAATGTGACATTTTACCTGTACAAGACGAACAACATTAGCCACAACACTTAAAACAAAAATAAGACCAAATGGGGTAACCACCCCACACTTATGTTATTGGCATGCTCACAAGTACAATGTATATTGGGGACTCAGACTACCACATTGAAAGCACACCACAAGTAATCAACAACTTACTCAATCACCAACATAATATGACTACGATAACCACAGACTATACTAGTGTAACATACAAAATTGAGAATCTAAACTAGTAACTAAGAAAAAAAAAGTTATATTAATTCACCACTAACAAGATTAAGACATTACAACACAATAATACACAAGCACATAGCATGAATCAGACACCCCAATTAGCCCCTAGCAACACATTAGCATTGGGTGGTCAATTGATTAGCACTCAGGGCTTACACGTTAAAATTTTACGACATACAAACATGACCTCCCACTCCACACTTATCATCTAGCAATACATCCCACAAAGTACTTCCCTTCTAAATTAGAAATACTACACAATGTTATGTTACTAAGGCATTTCAACAAACACATTGTGGGCAAATCTTTCACCCTCTCATTTTAATTCAAAGTGGGGTAGAACAACCATACAACCACAACAAGCACACCACTCATCGTAACCAAAATATCACTACAACCATAATAGCACAAAGTGCACAAATTTTACACAAAACTTCACCAATTTTGGCAACATGGGCACCCCCACCAAGCTTCAACACAAAATAATTTTAACATCATAAAAATACACCAAAAATTACCCACAATCATAAGAACAATAAAAACCTCACAAGTTTATGCACAAATTACGGCCAAAATAGAAGAAAAATAGCTAAAAGATTAGCAAAAATATACTACCTAGGGTTAGGGGAATTATACTAAAGTTAACTAAAATACTACAAATAAATACTAAAAGAAAGAGAAGAGATGAGAGGAAGAACTTACCTTGATGAGTGATAAATATGCG
>MU762129.1:139317-175773 GCA_026770625.1 Nicotiana glauca | reverse complement strand
ATGCTTAATATTTATCTTAGTCTTGACTCCGACACATAGGCTCATTTTATCACGATGCTAGGAGATTGCTTGTCAAATCCTCCAACAAGGTATTGTTTCAGCCTTTTCCTATTCACCTTAAAGCTTTCATTCCCTTCTTCATCTTGTATTTCAATGGCGTAATACAGTGAGACATGTTTCACCACATACGGACCTGTCCATCTTGACTTGAATTTTTTAGGGAATAACCTAAGTCTACTATTGTATAGTAAGACTATGTCCTCTTCATGAAACTCCTTTGGCTTAATCAGACGATAATTCCACCTTTTTATATTTTCCTTAAAAATTCATGCATTTTTACACGTGTCCAGTCTAAACTCCTCAAATTCGTTCATCTGCGCTAACCTGTGTTCACCTACAAGACTAAGATAAATATTAAGCATCTTAATTGCCCAATAAGTATTATGTTCTATCTCAATTGGTAGATGACACAATTTTTCAAACACTAATTTGACGGTGAATTCCTTATGGTTGTTTTGAACGAAGTTCTGTACGCCCATAGAGCTTCATCCAATTTTATAGACCAATTCTTATGATATGTACTAACCATCTTTTTAAGAATTCATTTAAGTTCACGGTTAGCTCACTACGAGAAAATAGGTCTATTGCAACGACAGTTACATAACCGTTGCAATAGACCATCTATTGGAACGGTTTCACCCGTTGCAAAGACTACAGAACCTATTGGAACATCTCTAAAAATAAACCGTTACAATAGTACAATAACTATCGCTACAGATTTATCTATCGCATCAGTTGTCGTAGCCATTGCAATAGCTTCATGTATGGTAACAGTTAGTTGAAAATTTTGGCTTTTGCTACGGTTTTACTTTTCCCCCATAATTTCCCTCTTCTAATTTCACAAAATCCAATTTTACTAGTGCCTAGCCTTTTCTATTTTAATTCAGAAATTTTTTTCTCTTAAGCTTAGAACATATATCAAAATATCCCTACACCTTCTTGTAGCTTCGACCCCTTGAAACCCTAACCTCTCCGGCGAGTCACTCCTGCAAGGCATTCTGTCACGGCTCTAGCACATCTCTTCAACCTCACAGAGCCTAGAGAAAGTAATATTATGGTAGCGACGAAGAGTCAAGGTCTGGTTCTTTCAGGTTTCCCTTCTTGAAGGGTGTGCTTTATGGTGCAAGAGTCCCTTTCCTCTGAGATCCGTGTATCTGCCACCTGCTGAATTGAGACCATCAAAGTTCTCTGTGCTTGGGTAAATTACCAATCTTGTTTTATTAAGATTTTATTTTGTAATTTATCTCTAAATGGGTGAATAAATTATTTGGTTAGTATCCAATTAGGCACCCTTAACTGTGTGGGTAGAAAAAAGAATTGGAATTTCCCAAGTATGTCATCTGATTCTGTTTATCGTATTTGCAAGCTTGTATGCTTGACTGATTTTTCACTCTTGAGCTTTTGGATTTCACTGTATTATGTCTACTTTATTATTACATATTACCCTTTGTGCTATTTCAAGAGTCGTTTTGAAGTAAATGGGTATAACTGTAGATTTAATTATTGGCACTATGTAGGAGTGAAATATTTGTAGCGTATTGAATTGAAGTTTAAAAAAATTTGGGGGAAAATATGCCCCATATTTGTTGAAGCAGTACTATAATTTTTAGGCTCACAAGTGTTTGAAATTAGTTCTCGATGAATTCCTTTGAGTGTAGTATACAAATAATGCTGCAATTGAAGAAAGGTTGAGTGTATATACACATGATAATTTGTATTTTAAGCTTATTGTATTGATCATTCTATCTAGTCATTCATGAGACCAAAACTCAAAAACGAGATTTCAATAAATGGGAGATTCCACCCACTTATAGTTCGCTGAAAATACCACCAGTAAATTACTTCCTTTTTTCTCTACTATGCATTAATCTGAACAAGTATATTGTATTTCTTGGCATGCCAAAACTTATATTACCAGTATGGTTGATGAAGAGGATACGGGAGAAGAAGAAACTGATGAAAAAGAGATTAAAATGACTAATGAATGCTACGAAGATGGCTCTTCAGATGCAGACATAGGTGGTGGTGAAGTCTAGTATTCCCCGAGAGGCAATTTATTTTTGAAAATAATACAGAGAGGAAAAGCTCTTGAGGTATCATGACCTTTTTTTTACTTTCTTTCTTGAGTTATTATATTGGTGTTGATTGGACTACATGGATTGTATGGAAATAACCATTTGAAATGCAAGGTTATTTTCATTAGTTAAGCTAAATACTTGCAAAATGGTAGATCTCATGTCAAAATGGAGTTTGTACTTTAAGATCTCTCTGTGGCATATAATATATCAATAATAAAAATTAGGAATTCTTTTAGATTCACTGTATAATCATTGTCACTAGGAAGATAGTTTTACTTCTACTTATAGTGTTTATCTACAAGGTGCATTTATATTAAAGTTCATATAACTTGAGTTCCTATATCAACCAAGAAAGCAAGAAAAAAGAATTCAAATACAATATGATTAGTTACGGACATATTGACATGTAAACTTTGTGAAATGGTACGACGGAGGAATGGCACATATCAATATAGTAGCATAGAGAATCATAAATATATCATACAAAGAAATGTTTGAAACAGAAATGTGGAACATATCATAGAAAGAAATGTGATGGTAGCGAAATAGTCGAGGCGCGCACAAAGCCTAGATACCACTACTATGATAAAAGAAAAAAAATATTGAGACAGAAAAGATAGGATAATCTCATGCAAAAATACTAACAGGAAGTATCTTATTTTTTGTAGTAATAAAAATTTTGATCTATTCAAACAAGATAATTATCTTCTCCATCCACCAAAGCAATCATGTTCAGTTCCTGCAACAATGCTTCCAATGCATCAAACTTCCAATGCCTCTTAAAAATTAGCTACCAAATACTTCCACTGTTAAGCTTTTCAACTGACTTGCCAGTAAATCATCGTGACATTAATTAAGAGAAATATTTTATGAAATTGGACCTACTTTACTAAAGAGCTTTCTCCGAGACATGTTTCAAATGACAATAAGTTGTTCGTCTGATTGTGCCAATAACTGTGTCGTTGGACTTGTTTTTCTTTTCTCAGATATTTTTTTAATGTGTAAAGGAAAGTTGTGCAGTTTAGTTAATTATATAGAAGTCCTTCATATATGGTAATCACTTATCCTCTTGTAAATTGAAGCGATATCGTTTCTGTTCTTGTTGTTCCTGTGGTACCAAAGTAATAAATAATGGTCCTTGAAGTGCCTGCCAAATTAATTATTGTCCCAACTGAAGGTTGAGTTCCCATGGTAGAACTATAATGAGCCTTTAGATATTGTATCATTGCTTATGTTTAATTTTAGGTACAAATATATATGCATCAAGTCTCTGGTTCCATATAGAAAATAAAGCTTGCAGTGATAACATGGCCAACTCAATTTACATGCAACTTTTAATTTGAAGGGGTCTAATTAGTTTTAACCTTTTTTTCTCATGTAGGAATGTCCAAGCTTCCGCTCAAAATTTGCATATAATCTTTATAATGAGCCCAACTTTGAAGTTTTCAGGTTGTAGAAGTATATTTGTCCATTTTGATGAAACTATTATTTTTTTTGTTAGGTTAATAATTTTTTAAATGTATTCCAGCACTTAGTTCATCTCTGGGACTGCTTTGAATTTGTAGTTCTGGGAGTGCTTTGAATTTGCAGTTGCGAAGTTTTATTGACTTTCTTGATCTGAATTGTATTGTTAAACATTAGGTCACCATTTTGATTGCAATCGGTAATCTTTCTTTGACTGGCCGTACGTAGGGCCTTCAGTTCATCTCTGGGTTGGAAAATTTGATTTAAGTTATTTTTTGCTATAAGTGCTGGTATATTTAGAGATGGATTTGCAATCACTAATCTCTCTTCTAACTGGCCATATGTAGATCCTTTAGCTCATTCCTAGTACTGCTTTTAATTTGAATTTTGCGAAACTTTATTGACTTCTTTGAGCTGGATTGCAATTGAAGTTTCAAGGTATTATTTAGATTGTATAATGTATGTTAAATTCTTTTAAAAATTTACTAAATCATTTATTTTCATCTTTTACAGGTGGATCGGATGAGCAAAGAGTGGATGAAAGTGGCAAAAATATTTCTTAGAGTTATGGATTATTTTGAATGTATTAATATTTTAGGAATCTTTTATTTTGGATTTTCAATACTTTGAGAGCTTATGTATGCTTTTGAATTTTAAGACAATAGTATAAAGTTTATTTTTATGGAAAGTTTAAATAAATTGTTGCAATAGATTCAACAAATTATTTGCAAGCCTTTATGAACCGTTGGGTAGCTCCTGATAACTGTTGCAATAGTATCAATAAACTGTTGCAGTAGCTCCTAATAATTGTTGCAATAGTCTCTAATAACCGTCACGTAAACTCCTAATAACCGTCGTAATATATCATCTAAACTGCTGTTATAGTAGAAAATGCCGTTCTCTAAAATGATATTGAGACGATTTTGAACCGTCCCATTTGACTAATTAACCGTTACAATAGATAGACCTTGCAAGGGTTCCAAAACCATTACCATACATGGACCTATTGCAACAATTATGCAACTGTTGCATAAAACCATTGCGATAGAGCTATTGGCACGAGATCAGATGTGATGGTCCCTAAACCGTTTCAATAGGTCTATGGTAATGGTTTACGTATCTATTGTAACGATTTTGCCACTATTGCCGTAGATCAATTTTCTAGTAGTGGCTAGTTCAACTTGCCCACTAGTTTGGGCATGGTACAAGGTTCTTGTTTTGTGTGTGATCCCATACTTAGACAACAATGTAGCGAACTCCTTGTTCACAAAGTGCGACCCATTGTCACTGATAATCACTCGAAGTGTCTCAAAGCGAGTAAATATGTTCTTCCGTAAGAACTCACACACCACCCGAGCATCATTGGTCCTAGTAGGGATTGC
Source organism: Nicotiana glauca (assembly GCA_026770625.1). Lineage (NCBI taxonomy): Eukaryota > Viridiplantae > Streptophyta > Magnoliopsida > Solanales > Solanaceae > Nicotiana > Nicotiana glauca. The sequence goes on along the minus strand of MU762129.1, from coordinate 170,789 downwards.
TTCGACCCATTTAGAGACGTAGTCAATGGTTACTAGGATATACTCAAATGAATGAGATGATCGGAATGAGCCCATGAAGTCAATTCCCCAAACAACAAAAATTTCACATGCCCCAAACAACAAAAACTTCACATACCAGAATGAAGTTTAGTGGAATCTCATCCCTCTTGCTAATGTTACCTACCGTTTGACACTTGTCACATGCAACTACATACGCCCGTGTGTCTTTATACAAATTAGGCCAATAGAAACCGGCTTCCATGACCTTTTTCATGATGCCATTTCCACCATAGTGTCCTCTAGCTGCTCCATCACGGCAATGAGAAAGAATGCTTGCCATCGCTCCTTCAGGCACACACCTTCGAATCACACCATCTGTACACAGTTTAAACAAGAAAGGATCATTCCAAAAATAAATTGTTACCTCACCTTGAAGCTTCTTTCTTTGATCACGAGAGAGATCATGAGGAAACCATCCACTAGCCAAAAAGTTGGCTACACCAAGGAGGCCTTTCGGAGAACGCAGCAATGGAGAAAACCTGCTCATCGGGGAACTCTTCCTTTAAACTTTTTCAATCGGAGGTCTCTCATGTCGAGATAGATGATCAGCGACTTACTTTTATGTTCCTTTCCTATCTTTGATCTCTAAGTCAAACTCTTGGAGCAACAATACCTACCGCATCAGACGTGGCTTGGACTCCTTCTTACTCAATATGTATTTCAAGGCTGAGTAATTAATGTGTACAACCACATTACTCCCCATCAGGTATGATCTAAACTTGTCAGAAGCAAAGACCACAGCAAAGAACTCTTTCTCAATAGTGGCATATTTAACTTGAGCATCATTCAACGTCCTATTTGCATAGTAGATGAGCCTAAATATCTTATCTTTTCTTTGACCCAGAACTGCTCCCACAGCTATATTACTAGCATCACACATTATCTCAAAGGGCTAGCTTCAATCAGGTGTCACCATAATAGTAGCACTCATAAGCTTTTCCTTTATCAATTCGAATGCTCTTAAGCACTCCACTGTGAAAAAAAACAAGACATCTTTCACTAGCAATGCAGTCAACGGCTTGGTAATGCTGGAAAAGTTTTTGATGAACCTCTTATAGAACTCAGCATGTCCCAAGAAACTTCTTATGTTCTTCACAGAAGTCGGTAGAGGGAGCCTATAAATTATATCAACCTTAGCTCTATCAACTTCAATCCACGTGTAGTCACTTCATGGATGATAACAAAATGATAGGGGATTCAAGAATTACTAAAGAAAAATAAGAAAATCAAGAAAAGTGAGTAAGCTAAAAGAAAATAAAGAAATGAAAAAGGACAAAAAATTAAAGATAGATTGAATTCAAGAAAGAGTTTCTTGAATTCAAGAAGTCTATTCTTGAAGTTGAATCCTAACAACAATAATTATCTAACAAAGAACTAATCGCCTTTGATAGAGAATTAAAAATAAGAGATAGATTGTGAAACCTAAACCTTTTAGAATAACAATAACAACAATAAACCTAAACTTATCACCTTTCTTGAATACCTAGAAGTGATCTAAGATCTCGAAAGAGTTTAATCTTATCACCTTAAGTTAGTCTTGAAGGTTGAAGAATAAATCAAAGAGTAGCCACACACAAGAGTGCAAGAAAAATCTCACAATTTTTATTGATAATAGTTTGAATCTAAAAGCAAATAAGATACCTCTTTATATAGGAAAGTGGTCACGAAATTCTGCCTAAAAAAATAAGGAAATAAAGACCTAAACTACTTTGGATAACAAGTCCAACTACCATAGGAAAAAGGTAAAACTCTTGGAAACAAAAACCAAGTCAATCTTGGAAAGTAATTCCAATAATCTTAGGAAAAGAAAAATAAAACCTTAACTACCTAGAAAAGCATCAAATATGTCCTAACAAACTAGGAAACAAAATAAGGAACTTTGACTCCTTCTCCTATGTCTTGTCCGCCCCTCCTTGAGCTGACTTGGGCGCCAAGTTGGCTCTGTTGTGAGTTGATTTAGACGCCTAATTTAGGCCCTCCTTGGCTGGTGCTTGGACCCCAATCTACCTCCTATTGGACTTGGACTTGGACTTGGACCATGAAATGAGTGTAGCATTTAGAAAAATACTCTCCATAATTCTTGAGCTCTTCTTACACCATTAGCACCTTCTTAATCTCCCATTGAAGCTCAACAACCTTCTGTTTCTTCTCCTTAGCTTGAGACCTTGTGAATGGCTTTCTTGGTGCTCCAAAAGCTTTATCCTATCTGTGGATCTATTAGTGGCCCATGGCAATTCCCTCTTTCACCATGAAGTGGCACTTCTCTCAGTTAAGAACCAAATGAGTGGCTTCAAACTGTTCAAGCACGAGCTCTAAATTCTTCAAGCAGTCCTCAAAGTCATCACCAAAGAGGGTGAAATCATCCATGAATACTTTTACGAACAAGTGAATGTGGTTTTCTCAACATCTTCTGGGGAAATGGGTATCTGATTCTAGCCTGAGTACCCATCCAAGAAGCAGTAGCATTCATGTCCCGCTATTTTCTCGAGCATTTGATTAATAAAGGGAGTGGGAAGTGGTCCTTCCTTGTTATATCATTCAACATTCTATAATCAATGCACGTTCTCCACCAGTGATTGTTCTTGTGGGGATCAATTCATTGTCTTCATTCTTCACCACTGTCATACCCCCTTCTTAGGTACAACTTGCACTGGACTAATCCACTGGCTATCAAATATGGGGAAAATTACTCTCGTATCTAGAAATTTGATGATATCCTTGTGAACTGCCTCCTCCAAGTTTTTGTTCAACCTTCGTTGGGGCTGCATCACTGGCTTGCGATTTTCTACCAACAAAATTTTATGCATGCAAATGGCTGGACTAATTCCTTGAATATCAACTATACTCCAACCAATAGCCTTCTTATGCTTTTTCAGCAGCTCCACCAGCTTTTGCTCCTATGTACCTGTTAAGTCAGCAGAAATAATCATAGTAAAATGGTTAGTTTCAAGAAAAACATATTTCAAGTGAGTGGGGAGGACTTTCAATTCCACATTAGGCTTAGAAGCCTCCTATTTTTGTTCCTCCTCATCAGCCACTTGATCCTCAGTTTCAAGATCTTTAGCCTCTTTCTTTATTTCAAGATCTTCATCCTCCACTGTGCTAGACTGAGTAATACACCTCTCTAGAGTATACCCCACAAGCTTGTCAAATTTGTATTTTTCAGCCAATTCCCCAACAATGTCTAGCTTGAAGCACGAGTAGACAGACTCATCATCACTGGGTATTCATCATCCTCTTCATCTGGAACACCACTTTCTTATTGCACACTCTGATCATGAGCTACCCCTCATAGATATCAAAGATTTCTCTGTCTGTACCTAAAGATGGCCTCCCTAGAATTAGAGGCACCTCTTTATTCACCTCCATATCCACCAAAATAAAGTCTACGGGGAACAAAAACTTGTCCAACCGAACTAGAATATCCTCAATGATTATCTCAGGTAAAATGGTGGTCTGGTCAGCCAGTTGTAGGAACACTAGTATTGATTTGATCACTCCAAGCTCACCTTCCAGTTTTCTAGATACATACAGAGGCATTAGATTTATAGACTCACCAGAATCACAGAGGGCCTTGTCGAATTTGTCACTCCCCACTGAGCATGGTATGGTGAAACTTTCTGGGGCCCCACGCTTTTAGGGAATTGTTTTTTGCAATATAGCACTACAGTGGGCATTCAGCTTGACCACTGCTGTCTCCTCTAATTTTCTCTTGCTGGACAGGATTTCCTTCAAGAACTTTGCATAAGTAGGCATCAAAGTGAGTACCTCTGTGAAGAGAATGTTCACATAAAGTTGCTTGAGCATCTCCAAGAATGTCCCAAACATTTGTCAAGTTTTTCCTGCCTCATCTTTTAAGGGTATGGTAGAGCTAGCATATGTCTACTTTTTTCAATCTCCTTTTGTACCCCACTACTCTAGCCTTTCTGCTCTTCACTCTTTTTCTCTTCTAGTGCCTCGGTCTGCTTGTTCACCACCTCGAGTCTTGCTTTCACCACTAGGTCAGCTAATATTTTGCCACTTCTCAGATATACAACCTTGATTATTTCCTTTGGGTTTTTTAGTGTCGGAGGGTAAATTCCTAGGAGCCCTCTTAGATAACAAATTTTCAATCTGTCCTAATTGAATTTTTAATTTTCGGATGGTTGCACCCTGCTATCGGATGGTTGTTCCCACAACAGTCAAATTAGTCTAGTATGGAAGATCTCAGAAAGGCAAGAGTTCAAGCTCCCACTAGGTGAACTCCACAAAAAACCTGGATGTCTTTGACCCATAGCATTATAGTTGTTCCACCTTGGTAGTTTCCTCTATTAAAGTTCCCCACCGTGTTGACTTCCTCAACTGATGTGTCCCAATCCACAAAAAACACATGATGCTTACGGCTCACTCTGTAACTTGGCCTATTGTCAGCTTTCTTATCTCATTGCCCATGGTATCTAGTTGGGCTTGCATGGATGTGTTAGAGTCCACCTGGTGAACCCAGTTGATTTTCTTCTGTCATTACTCTCAGCCAACCACTGATTACAATCCTCAGATAATTCATCAAGGACTAGAGTTTTCTTCATTAATGGACCTCTACATGCACGCGTCAGTCAATTCCAAAACTCCTAGAGTTGCATCCACAAATCAATTCCATTTGTTGACACTTTCTGACTATCTCCTTGAATCTTTCCCAAGCTTCGAAAATTATTTCTGTCTCCTTCTAGCAGAAATTGTGGATTTCCCTGCTGAACTTCCATATTTTTGCAACCAAGAAGTACTTGTCAAGAAACATTATGGTCATATATTCCCATGTCCCGATCGAACCTATAGGTAAGCGGTGAAGCCAGTGCTTCACGCCATCTTTCAATGAAAAGGGGAAATGCCCTTAAGTAGACTGCATCATTTGATACTCCATTATATTTGGGGGTGTTCATGGTTTCTTCAAAGTCCATCAAGTGAGTGTTAGGATCATTGTTTACTTTCCCTCTGAAAATACAGTTGTTTTGGATAGTTTGAAGCAAACCTTGCTCCAATTCAAAGTTGTTTGCTGCCATGGGTGGAGGTCAGACATTTGACAGTACTTGATTGTAGACTGGCCTAACACAGTCACCTAATGATCTTCCAGGCTTGGGTGCTGCATTCTCGAACTGGTTTTCAACCAAGGTTCGGATTAGATTGAATCTTCGACCCCCACTATATTCAACAATCTCATCAACAATACTCCAGGTTGCTTCAGCTGCTATCCGTGAAACATCTTATTGTGCTGCCTCTCTTGCAGCTAAGTCAACTCCATCATTCTCATTGTTTTCCATGGTATCTTGTGTCAAAGTTTGAACTAAGAAATTTTTTGTTAATTCTCTTTCTTTTCTTAGTTGTCGCATGTGTTTCTCCAACTCTGGTTCGTAGGGTATCACTTCCTTTGAAGAGGATCGCCTCATACACCAGAGAAAACGTGAATACAGTAAAGTAAAAATTGGTTCCTGAATTAGTACTAAAAACTATTTTAAACACTATTTATTGCCAATCACAAACAACAATGCCAAAATTTGACTAAAGTAAAACACAACACAAAATTATTGCTCACTAGTCAAAGATAGTATAGTTTCATTATCGTCTCTACATGGATTGGATCTAAACAATGTTCAAATAATCTTCAGTTGATTAATATTCAAGAAAATTAATACTTAATTTGATGACTATTACTCTGATTAACTACTAAAACTTAAGCAATTAAAAATTGATCACAAAAGACAGTGGATGAGCAACGAAGAGATATCAATCTGAGAAATAAGGGTAATTGACTAGATAGGTGCAAGATGATTGACTCAGGATCAAATTATTGAGCTAATTAACTCTATGATACAGTTGATTCATAGAAATTCAACCGATAATCAGATTACACTTGAAGTTAATGTTCCTCTTTCAATTAAACCTTAATTTCAGTAATTAATCCAATTGAAGCATGGTAAAAATTTGCAACAATAAAATGATGGTTTTGATCCAAATGGTAACTTCTCACGAATATTTCCCTATTTTCTAGTTCGATTAACATTTCAAGAGGCTCTTTCGATTACCTATTTGAATCATGAATTTAAATTAAAGCATAAGATGTAAAGAAATTCAATATAAAGCTCCTCTTTCGATTAAGCAAAATAAGACATAACACCACAATGCAAATTAAAACTCCATCAATTAATTCTAAGAATTATCAAGAATCGAATCCCTAATCAAGTTATCAAAACACCGTATCTGTCAACACCCTAATGGAATTTACTCCATAGCTATGGTATAAGTCATCTCAATAAGGTTCAAAAATAAATAAAATATCAATACTAATGATTCGATACAAACTCATGTATTGCACCGATTGTAGATTAAAATCTTGATAAATTCTTGTGTCTTCTTGCTGTCACGACCCAATTCCACTAAGGGTCGTGGTGGCGCCGGACACCACTGTCAAGCAAGCCAACTAAAATACTCAATTAAATTCCCATTTTTGTATTGTCAAAATCATTTTTCTTTACACATTAAATAACGAATAATAAAAATTACGGAAACAACCGCGAAATCTTTAACAAACTTATCATTTAATAATCCAAAAATCCTCCCAGAACTCGGTGTCACAAGTGCATGAGCATCTACTGACTAGGAAATAAAATACAACATCCGTCTGGAATACAGTGGACCGGAAGTAAATACAGTATACTAGAAGGGACTGTACTAGCTGCGGCCGTCTCGAATAATGCAGCTCACCTAGTCCCAGAATCATCTGTGCTGCTACGCCCAGTAGGCCGCTAGAGTTACATATACATGTGCAACAAAAATGCACAAAAGTGTAGTATGAGTACGTAAACAACGTGTACTCAATGAGTATCCCGTCTTATCTCGAAGAAGTAGAGACGAGATGGTCGACTTCGACACTTACTAATGATCCAATAATGAGGCCAATAATACATTAAATCGTGGATTTCTATGAACATGATTTTATTCCAATAGAAGGAAACAAGTAAACAATTATTTCTTTTATAGGAAATTTCCAAAATTCCTTTTTCTTTATTATCCAAATATTCTCAAGCCATGAAGAGGCATCAAAAACTTTAATAAATTCAAGGAAGAAATACAAGCATGCGCAAATCATGCCGAGGTCAACGGCCCGCTCCAACATAAATGTAAACTGTGCACTGCTGAGGGTCGAACGACGCGAACCATAGATGCATCTATTTAATCTGTCGAGGCGTTCGGCCCGCTCTAAAAATAAACACACACAGTCAGACAACCAAGAAGTCCACACGGAGAAAATTCTCCAAAGAACACCAGTTCTCTTTTAACCATTTAAGAAAATGAAGTTTAATCAATTTAGAAATTCATTTACAAATTCAAGGTGATTTAAGCAATTCAATCTGTCAATAAGTTCACAAACAATCCAAGTATAACACGTTCTTGGGTCCTAAACTACCCGGACAATAGCATAATAGTAGCTACGCACGGACTCTCGTCTCCTCGTGCGTACGTAGCCCCCACAAATAGGATCACATAACCAATTATTTTTACCTATGGGGACAATTCCCTATTACAAGTTAGAAAGGAGACTCACCTCGCTCCAAAGATCTATAACCGGCATTCCAAACTCTTCCAAAGACTCCAATCGATGCACAAAGCTCCAACGCTAGCCAATAATAATACAAATCTATTAATATATACTCAATTACTCCTAATGATCCATTTCATAGCAACTCCTAACCCCGATCGAAAAGTTGACGAAAATGCCCTCGGGCCCACGTGCCCGAAATATGAAATTTTTCGAAGATAAGGTTTACCCATAGCCTCACGAAGTCAAATATATAACTTACTCTCAATTTCATACCCAAAATCATTGTCAAAATCCAAGAATATCAAATTTCTAGATTTTCTACCAAAACCTCAAATTTATACTAATTTCAATGCTCAAATCCATACATAGTTGATGTATTTAACTCAAAATAGGTGGGGATAACTTACCTTATCATTGATGATGAAAATCCTCTCTCGAAACCCTCCAAGAATCGCCCAAGTCAAGAAAATATTAGAGGAAATGGCCAAAATCCAATTTTTAAAACAATTCTCTGCCTCCAGCATTTTTCGCTTCTGCGGAAGAATTTCTGCTTCCGCGGTCCCGCTTTTGCGGAACATCTGCTGCTTCTGCGGCTTCCTCTAGGCCGCCCTTTTTCGCTTATGCGTTCCCCTTTCCGCATATGCGGTCCCGCTTCTGCGGAACATTGATCGCATCTGCGGTCCACGAGCCCCTGACAAAATCTGCTTCTGCGCTCCTCCTTTTGCAGGTGCGGTCCCGCTTCTGCGAAAATATGACCACATCTACGGTCCCAACTCCCTTCACCTCCAACCGCTTCTGCAGTTCCTTTTTCCGCTTCAGCGAGCATATTTGACATTACGGACCCACTCCTACTTTTGGAATTGGATTCCGACCCCAATATCAAAAAGTCCACTTCCGGTCAAACTTCTCAAAAACCTTCAAATTCCTATCTTTTAGCCAAATGGCTTCAAAATGATCTACGGACCCCCGAATTGACTTCTGATCATGCTACCAACTCCAGAATCACTTTACGGAGCTATTCATAGACTCGGAATCCCAAAGGGACATCGATAACACTGAAATGCACTTCAATCCAAACTTATGAAATTCCTTTTAAAATGCTAACTTTCACAATAGTCGCCAAAACGCTCTCGGGTTATCCTAAACCCAATCCAGGCATATTTCCAAGTCTGAAATCATCATACAAACCTGCTGGAACTTTCAGATCCCAATTCTGAGGTCATTTACTCAAAATTCCAGTCCTAGTTAATTCTTTCAACTTTAAGCTTCCGAAATAAGAATTCTCTTTCCAAATCAACTCTGAACTTCCCGAAACTTAATTCCGACCATGCGTACAAGCCATAATATCTAAAATGAAGCTGCTCATGGCCTCAAACTGCTAAACGATGTGCTAGAGCTCAAAAAGACCGGTCGGGTTGTTACACTCGCCTTAGTTGCTTCTCCAATCATTTATAGATCAAAAGTCCTCTAAAAATTGTGTTTTGGTGTATTTATACCATGTAGAAACAACCTGGACTAAACTACCCTTTCCTAGCCGAAGTAGGAAATAACTCTGTAAATTTTGTACACCCGCGACGCGCTTATGAGGAATATCAGAAAGGTGAAACTTTGCCAAACAACAGTAATTACATAGTCGTGTCGTGCCTTGCAGGCCCTTTGTGGTGCGACTGTGAGGTTTTTCTCAGACTAATTAGTTTTTTCACTTTTTGACATCCGGATAAGTCCTCGACCCCCGAACGTGATATGGAATTAATTTCTTGGGCTTCTACTCAAGCTTCAAAGCTCGAACTTGTTTGATTTTGCTCCAAATTACCTTAATATTTTGGAATCATATCCTAAAAGGAATAAAACACATAATAAGTGTAGTTCACTATCATTTAAGCCCAAGAACACACAAAATGTAGTAATTAGGGTGCAATACTACGGCTAAAACACAGGTTTCTAGCCTACTATCACTGTCCCAATTTGTTCTTGGTTTTCTTTCTCGTGGATCTCTGATGGTTTGAGTTTTTGCTTTGAGTATGTAGTCCCCGACTTGAGCGATCGGACCTTTGTCTTTTTGTTGTAGTAACATTCCGCTTGCTTCTTTTGGGTGACCAATCTTATGTACGCCATGTATTTTCATTTATCGGTCTCATCGAGCTCTTGCCTTCTACTTTCGTCGTTACTAGTGTCGCTTTCGTAGGAGTAGCTTAGGATTGACTCTCCTACCTCGACTATTATAACTACTTCTTTTCCGTAGACCAAAGAACAGGGTGTCTCTCCTATGATCGTCTTCGGGGAGGTTTTGTACATGCCTATTATACATTTGGGTGTATTTTTGGCCATAGTCCTTTAGCTTTTTCAATTTTTTTCTTCATGATGTTTAATATGGAATTGTTGGAGAATTCTGCCTGCCCGTTGCTTGATGGGTGATAAGTGGTTGAAAGTATCCTATTAATGTACCATTTCCCGAAGAATTCAGCGATTTTCTTTCCTGTGAACTGGGGTCCATTGTTGCAACTGCTCTCCTTGGGTAGACCGAATCACCATATGATGTTTTTCCATATGAAGGCGATTACCTCTTGTTCGCTTATTTGGGAGAACGCTCCTGCTTCCACCCATGTAGAGAAATTAGTCAATTAAAACTAAAAAAAAGTCATACATTACCTCACCATGCCGGGAGGGGGCCCATGATGTCCATTTTCTACTTGATGAACGGCCATGAAGAGGTGACTGACTGAAGATGTTCTCCTGCTTGGTGAATTATTGGGGGCGTATTTCTAACATTTTTCACATTTCTTCACAAATTCTGAGGCGTCATTTTTCATAGTGGGATAGTAGTATCCTGCCTGTATAAGGCACTTAAAGAGTGATCGATCTCAAAGATGAGCACCGCAGTGGACTTCATAAACTTCTTCGAGAATGCACTGGGTTTGGATTGGACCCAAACACTTCGGCAGAAGGCCGCTATATGTTCTCTTGTACAAGTCGTGATGAAGGAGGATGTATCTGGCTGCTTATATTCTTAGATTTTAGCTTCCTTTTTGTTGTTTAGGAGTGTGTTGTCCTAAAAGTAGGTGACAATATAATTGTGTCAGTCCCAAGTTAAACTTACATATCTTACCTAGATTTGGTATAACGACGAGTTGAGGAGGTAGAGTACACTTTTATCCCTGGTTGTGATGCTTTTGGTGGTTGCAGCCAATTTGGTGAGACCATCTGCTTCGACATTCTATAATCGCAGGATCAGGTCGAGCTGGTATTCGTCAAAATTGGGCAGAAACTTACAGATCTCGGTTTTATATATTTGCAATCTTTGTTCTTTTATTTGGAAAGTTCCTATGACTTGGTTAATTACAAACTATGAATTACAATGGAGTTGCAACCGCCTCGTCCCATATTTTAGTGCTAGTCTCATCCCTACAATTACGTCCTCATACTCGGCCTTGTTGTTGGTCATATCCGAGCATCTTATGGATTGGCAAATTACTTCGCCTATAGGGACCCCGAGTATGAGTCCCAGTCCAGATCCAGAAGCATTGGATATGCCATCGATGCATAGGACCCGGAGGTCTTGTGATTGAAGAGAAGCTTGAGTGGCTTCTTTCTCGACCTCAAGCATTATCTTTGCACTAAAAATAGCAATTAAAATGGCAAGAACTTGCAACTTTATCGTTGTTCGAGGCTGGTATATGATGTCGTGCTATCTTAGCTCGATGGACCACTTGGCTAACCTCCCCAACAGTTTGGGTCTATGTGAAATACTTCTTAAAGGGAAAGTGGTAATGACTGAGATAGGGTGACACTAGAAATAGGGTCTAAGTTTTTGCAAAGCTACGACCAGTGCCATGGCTAGTTTCTCGAGGTCTGGGTATCTCATCTCGGTATCGACGAGTGTTTAACCATTGTAATAAATAGGAGATTGCATACCTTTATTTTCTCGAACTAGACCGCACTTACTGCTTCTTCAGAGATGATGAGGTAGAGAAGGAGGTATTCTTTGGGTTCAGGCTTCGAGAGCAAAGGTGGTGATGACAGATATGCATTTAGTTCTCGTAGAGCTCACGCAATCAGGCGTCCTTTCTAGTCCCTTATCCTTTTTGAGTACGTAGAAAAATTGATGACATCTATCGGAAAACTGCGAGATAAATCTCGATAGGGCGGCGACCCGACCAGTCAACCTTTGGACCTGCTTCTTAGTAGTCAGTTGTTCAGGTATCCCGATAGCCTTTATTTGGGCTGGGTTGACTTTGATCCCTCCTTGCGACACTAAGAAACCCAAAAACTTTCCCGAGGCTATGCCAAATGTGCGTTTCTCTAGGTTTAGTTTCATCTTGTACTGTCTTAGTTTGTCCAAAGCTTCCTTCAAGTTGTTGATATGGTCTTCTGTCCTTACGAATTTGACCGGCATGTCGTCGATATATACCTCCATGGTCTTGCCGAGTTACGGAGTTGGTCTTTGAACATTCTTGTGACCAATCTCTGATAGATGGCTCATGTGTTCTTCAAACCAAATAGCATGACCCTGTAACAATATGTTCCTCTATGAGTGATGAATATGGTTTTCTTATGGTCCTTTTCTTCCATGATTATCTGGTTATAGCCCTGGTATACATCCAGGAAACTCAACAGATCCTACCTGACCGTTGCGTCGATGATTTGGTCGATATGAGGCAATGTGAATGAATCTTTCGGGCATGCATCGTTTAAGTCTGTGAATTCTACACGCATCCCCCATTTACTGTTTTTCTTTTTGACCGTCACCACATTGGCTATCCACTTAATTTGGTAATTCGATTCCCTAATAGAGCCATTTTTAATAGCTCCTCTACCTCTTCGTGGATGACATCATTGATAGTGGGGTTGAAATTTTGTTTGACTTGCCTTATAGGAGGATAGAATGGGTCGACATTCAATTTATGCGTAGGAATCTCCTTGGGGAAGCCCGACATATTTGCATGGCTGAAGGCAAAGAAATTTGTGTTAGTCATTAAAATTTGACTAAATTTTACCTAGTTCTCGAAGTTTGCAGCTGATGTTGGGGTAGCTGGGATCTAATTGAACGGGATCGAGGTCCTCTATTGTTTAGTTTGCGGCTTGACCGTTTCGAGGTCTATGATGACGTCCCTGGTCTCTTCTTGTGTTGACCTTGACCCTGCTGATTGTTATACTTCTTTTTCCTATTTTCTTTTATTGGGTTGTTGTGCTATCCATGGTGATGCGGTGGCATTCCTGGGACATGTGTTGTTCTCCTATTATGTTGAATACTTCCCAATGTGTTGGGAACTTGATCACTTGGTATAGGCTGGAGGGGACGACTCTCATGGGATGTATCCATAATCGTCCTACTATAGCATTGTATGTGATGGCTTGGTTCATGATGTGGAACGTTGTCTCTAGAGTTATGCCACCGATGAGGACGGGGAGTGTAATTTCTCTCGGTGTCCGTTCAACTCGATTATTAAAACCGGTTAGTGTGATGCAGCGTGGAACTAGCTTGTCCTCGATTCTCATCTGGGCGAGGACATAGGGATAGATAATGCATGCTCCACTCCCATCGTCTAGCATGATACGTTTGACATCAGTATGTAAAATTCTTATAATGACAAGAGCATCGTTATGAGGGAAAGTTAAACAGTCGGCATCTGACTCGTCAAAGATGATACTTTTTTCGAGTCTGTCATACCATTCATGGGTGATCGATCTTTTGAGATTGTGAGTGGTAGTGAACTTGACGCCATTCATAGATGCATCATCGCTTCCTCCAATAATCATATTGATGGTGCGAACTGGTGAGGGCAGCTTTGGTGGGCTTTAACATTCTTGACCCTTGGCGAAGGTGCTCCTTCCCTTGTCCTTCCTGTGCTGCAACATGTTTGCTACCTCTTTCCTTAAGGCGATGTTATCTTCTATTTTGTGTTAGTGTTCTTGGTGGAACTCGTAGAGGGCGTTGGACTTCCTAGTACTTGGATTGGACCTCATCTTTGGCAGTCATTTCACCTTTATTCGAGTTTCTCCAGGGCGTAGACTATTTCTGTAGGCGAAACACAAAAATTGTGAGTAGATGACAAGGGGGAATACCTCTCTCTATCCTATTAGTCCCCGTCTTCATTCTATATGGACCATCATAATAGCGGAAAGGAGGAAGGATGGGGGCCTTGAAGTAAGTCTGATGTCATTCCCTATTTGGTCTAGGGACTGGGTGATCCCTCCTCATGTTATTTCTTCATTCTTTCCTAAGCTCGGGATTTACAAAAATGAGTCGTCGAGTTGAACCGTTGAAGTCGTCATCATCTGCATGTCTTCGACACAATAGGCATTGTGGATTTTGTCCCAAGTGGTTGAAGGGTACTTCATCAACCGACTCAGCAACTTTCTGGTCATTCTTGAACCCTCTCTGCTTAACTCATTCTGAAAGGCTGTGATTGCCATCCCTTCGGATATATTTGGTAAGGTCATCCTTACCCTATTGAATCGGGTGAGGAAGTCCCTTAATCCCTCTCCTAGGGGTTTCTTGATGTAGAAGATGTCGTTTACTCTTGTTTCGGCTTTCTTAGCCCCGACATTCGCCATCACGAACTTATCAGCCATTTCCTTAAAGGTTTCTATGGAGCGGGCTGGTAGCTGTGAATACCATGTTAATGCCCCTCCAGTGAGGGTTTCGCCGATTTTCTTCAGCAAAATAGAGGACACCTGTTCCTTGGTGAGATCGTTTCCTTTCATGGTAGAGACGTAATGAGTTAGGTGATCTTCGGGGTCGATTGTTCTATCGTATATCTTCAGATATGGTGGCATTTTGAAGGCTTCGGTATGGCATGCAAGGATTCTTCCTCACTATACGGGTGCTCTACAAAACTTCCAGTGTCCCTCTTCAGCAGTAACTTAAGGGAACCCGATATCTTATCAACTTGTTCTTGATGTTCTTTCATTTGGGTCTCTAAGCATTTTGTTATCATTCTCCATTGCATCCATTCTCTTCAGAATGGCGGCGAGGACACCGTCACCTGCACTGTCAATAACATTGTGAGTTATACCTAGCGTTGGAGTGTCTGGTTGATCACCTTGTTCATCTCCTCGTTGTACCTTGTGGGATCTCGCGGTTTGTATGGTCGTGCATGGAGCTTGTTTGTTGATCATGCTTACTAATGTATCGATCAGTCATACTTCGAGGAGCTTTTTCATGGCAAGTGGCATCCCTTCTCCTATGGACGTGAGACCCTTTTCTATTTAGTTTTGTTGTGCTACAATGGGGGGGAGGCGACCTCTAGCACCTGGGGGAGGTAGTGGGGGTCACATCATCACTCAACGTTTCATAGATCTTGTTGATAGCATTCATGAGGTTGTCGGGGATGTCACTTTTCACCTTGGTTTTGTCCCCTTCGTTACCTGTCATGTAAATTTCTATAAGTGCAGAGAAGGAGAAAATCTTTATGGTTTGTTGGGTTAGCGAATCGCGTGAGTTGTTGTCACGACCCAAAATCCACTAAGGGTTGTGGTGGCGCCGGACAGCTCTGTCAGGCTAGCCAATTAAATTACCAATTAACTCCTCTTTTAATACTTTTGAAAATCTATGGTTTTTCCTTCCGTTTTTCATAAATAAAGATCACTTCTTGAATTCAAGTTTAAATAATAATAATTAGTACAAGTTTGCTGAAACCATCCCAGAAATCCGGTGTCACAAGTGCATGAGCAACTACTGAATAGGATATAAATACAACACAAAATTCGTCCGGAATACAATGGATATAAAGGAAATACAATTACTAGGAAGGGACTTTAAAAGTTGCGGGCCGCCTTGCATACTGCGACTCACCAAGTACCCGAATCGTCCGTGCTGCCGTGCCTAGTAGGCCGCTAAAGTATCATGTACCTGTGCAACAAAAATGCACAGAAGTGTAGTATGAGTACGCAATCAACGTGTACTCAGTGAGTGTCCCGCCTAATCCCGAAGGGGTAGAGACGAGATGGTCAACTTTGACACACTCTAATGGTCCAATGATCATTTATCCTCGATACACATATTAAACCGTGGATTTATTCTTTATAAACGTGATTCTAATCCAAACAGAGGAAACGAATAAACACGTAGTTCTTTCATAGGAAAATTTACCGAATTCCTCTTTAAAACATAATCCAAATATTTATAAGCCACAAAAGGTCAATAATAACTTAATTAAGTTCAGGCAGCAACACATGCACGCGCAAATCATACCGAGGCGACGGCCCGATCCAACAGAAATAAATGTGCACTTGCCGAGGGTCGACGGTGCGCCTATAGATGCATCTATTAATCTGTCGAGGCGTTCGGCCCGTTCCAAAATAAACACACACAGACAGACAATCAGTCAAGAAGTCAACATGGAGCAATTATCCAAGAAAGGCCAATTCTCCTTAATAATTTGAGAAAACGAAGCTTAAGTTCTTTTTAGGAATCCATTTATTAATTTAATGTGATCTAAGAAATTCAAACCATCAAAGGATTCACAATTAATTCAAATATAACATGCTTTTGGGTCCTAGAGTACCCGGACAATAGCATAATAGTAGCTACGCACAGACTCTCGTCACCTCGTGCCTACGTAGCCCCCAAAAATAGGAGCACATAATCATTCACTTCTACTATGGGGTAAATTCCCCCTCACAAGATTAGAAAGGAGACTCACCTCGCTCCGAAGACTCGCAACCGACATTCTACATCCTTCCGAAGGCTTGAACCAACACACAATGCACCAAAACTAGCCAATGATCACACAAATCCACTAATATATGCTCAACTATACTCCGCAACCCAATTTATAACAATTCCTAACTCCAAACGAAAGGTTGACCAAAATTCCCTCGGGTCCACGTGCCCGGAATCCAAAATTTTTCGAAGGTAAAGATTACCCATAATCTTAGGAACTAAAATATATAATTTTCTCCTAATTCCATACTCAAAATCGTGGCTAAAATCCAAGATTTAAAATTTTCTAGGTTTCCAACCAAAATCCCAATATTTACTCTAATTTCCATGCTTAAATCCATATATAATTGATATATTTAACTCAAAAGTGATAGGGATGACTTACCTTAATCATTGACGACAAAATCCCCTCTTGAAGCTCCCCAAAAATCTCCCATGCCATGAAGAAATGAGATAGAAATGGCCAATCCCCGACTTTAAAATGACATTCTGCCTCCAGGGATTTCCGCTTCTGCGGAAAAATCTCGCTTCCGCGAAACCCGCTTCAGCGGAAAATGATCTGCTTTTGCGGTCCCTGGGCTCCAGCCCATCTTCTCTTCAGCGGAACCTAAACCGCATCGGCGGTTGCGCTTAAGCGGTCCAAAAGCCGCTTCTGCGGCTCCTCCCCAAGCCGGCCTTTCCTGCTTCTGCGACCATTCCTCCGCAGATGCGGTCCAGCTTTTGCGGAACCTTGACCGCATCTGCGGTCCTCAAGCCAGAGACCAAAAACCGCTTCTGTGGCCACCTGTTCGCTTCCGCGGTTCCGCTTCTGCGGTCAACCAACCGCAGAAGCAAAAATACAAGCAACTAGATGCCTTCAGCTCCCTTCAAACTCCAATTTCGATCCGTTAACCACCCGGAATCCACCCGAGGCCCCAGGGACCCCAGCCAATCACACCAACCAATCCTAAAACACATTATGGACTCGCTCGAGGCTTCAAATTACATCAAACAACACTAAAATCACGAATTACACCCCGATTCAAGCTTTATGAACTTTGAACTTTCCAACTTTTATTCCCGATATTTAAACCCATCAAATCATGTCCGATTGACTTTAAATTTTGCACACAAGTCATATTTAACATTACCGACCTACCCCAACTTACGGAATTGGATTCCGACCCCGATATCAAAAAGTCAACCTCCGGTCAAACTCCTCAAAAACCTTCAAATTTCTATCTTTAGCCAAATGGCTCCAAAATGGTCTACGGACCTCCAAATTCACTTCCGATCGCGCTCCCAACTCCAGAATCACCATACGGAGCTACTCCCAGTCTCAGAATTCCAAATGGACATCGATAACACCAAAATGCACTTCAAACCAAACTTATGAAATTCCTTCTAAAATACTAACTTCCACAATAGGCGCCAAAGCGCTCCCGGGTTATCCAAAACCCAATCCGGACATACGCCCAAGTCCGAAATCATCATACGAACCTGCTGGAACCTTCAGACCCCGATTCCGAGGTCATTTACTCAAAATTCCAATCCTAGTTCATTCTTTCAACTTTAAGCTTCTGAAATGAGAATTCTCTTCCCAAATCAACTTCGAACTTCCCGAAATCAAATTCCAACCACGCATACAAGTCATAATACCTGAAATGAAGCTGTTCATGGCCTCCGACTGCTGAACGGAGCGCTAGAACTCGAAATGACCGGTCGGGTCGTTACATTCTCTCCCACTTAAACAGACGTTCGTCCTCGAACGTGCTGAGAACTACACTTGAGTGGTCCGAAATCACTATTTAGCACCTCATGCACCTTCCCGTGCCATCACAGCCCAGTTGAGCACATTAGCTCGATAAATTCTAAAGATATTCCCTTTTACTCAAGAAAATAAGTCTAAGGGCCCGATTCCAACATCCGGAATCCTATGTCATGCCTGTTTTCCAATATACAATCACCATTTCAATCACCACACGCTGTACTCAAACACGATTGCATAACTTCATTGATTTCACACGTTGCATTTCCCACTCGTAGGGACACAATAACCCTTTTGTTGATCAACTTAGTCAAAATCCTACTAATCTGATGCTCCCATTGCATCCCATGACATATACAAGTCTTACTCTAACCTTTACCATACCGCCATGACCGAAGAGATGTACCACATTCATAATCAATCGCCGAGTCAACAAAACATTAGGTCTACACTCTTGACAAGGCCTTTACCTCATTCTGAACCCAATAATGGTCCTATTTTCCATAACATACCTCATATAGCTGGATTGCACAGAATCCTAGATCAAGGGATCTCCTCTCATCCGATACAACTGCTCAGGCAATAAGCTACCCCAGAAATTGTTGAAATCTCATATGATGCTACCATGCGCCAATAGGCCACCAATTAGAACGCAATGCAAAAAGAAAACGAACTCTGGAAGTAATTACCAATCCCCCACACTAATACGGAGTTTCCTCAGAAGATAGGAAACGAAACACACAAAGGAATAACATATAGAAAACCAAACTCGACATCATATTGTTGCGGCGCGCAACCCTATCCAAATAACATACCCATGGCGGCGTGCCACCCGGTCCTCATATAGATCTCACATAAGGAGATTGCACTTCGAGCTAAATCTGCTCATTACAATAAAAATATCGAATTTCGATCGTACGCACGTTAAGTGCATAATACCATCCCTGAGGAAACACATAGCGCTATAGGATACAAAACTCAAGCACAACTAAGGTGCGGTACAAGATCTGAATCTCAAGAGCCATCCCGCTCACATAACATCATCGCCACGCGGAACCTTAACATATAAGAACTTACCAAGCCATCTCATAACTCATACGGCGCAACACCCCATTACCTGGAATAGCTGATGACAAACATAACACCCTGACTGTTCCTCCATAAGGATCGCTCGCTGAAACGAACATCACTGGCCTGATATAAAGCCTTGTTCACCTATAAATCAATATACTGATCTCAAGCCGACTTATGATTGCACCAACTTGGCCAATAGCCCTTCAAAGGTCCATAGTAACCCACTTTTCCTCATAACACATAAGAACGACCATCATAACCGGAGCAACCCACTCAGTTCATAACCTGGTAAACAAAGTGCCCTCCAGGCATAAATCCTCCAATTTAGTGACATTACCATAATTCTCATACTTGGTCTAAATTTCTAGCCAAGTCAAGTGACTACATGTCACACTTATACAATCTTCCCATGGGACACGCCCTTACAATCTCCCAAAATAAATAACGGGTCTGCATACCTGAACCACCGGCCACACCAACACCAAAAAGTGATCAAGAACCCTTACCAAGATGCAAAGCCTTTTTCATAAAACACCGATCTCAGGTGGCGCTGAAACAATACCAATTTACTTAATCATTCAACCTCCTCCTTGCTCATCCGAGCCCGTGACATCCTTGCCAGCCCAAGCTGCAACCTTGATCCTTGCTTCGAATTTCCATGCTACTCACTGCACCCGACGTGCCAACATACGATAGAACAAAATTTTCATCATACTCCGAAATCGTTAATATTTTTAACACTTCATCATACAAGAACTTTGCACCTAACTCACTTCGGGAGAACCTAGCAACACGCATGTAAATTCCCATAACCGTAGAATTTGAAAATCCGCAAGTAGTGTTACAAGCCACCATAACCCTTTCCGGAATCTGTTTCCACATAAAGAGCCATAACAATAGAAGGCTTCTAAATAACATCAATTGTGGCGGCTGACAAGCCTGGTACATACCGTCACGAATCGTACACACAACTTGATCACGCCGAATGAACTGATCACAAATCCCAACATGCCCAAATTCATTTGTGGCTAATCAATCCCTTTCCTTCCAATTTATCCTTGAGTGCTTTGGAAATAATACTGACTCTCTTCAACACATAACATACTCCATCTACTCTCCTCCCGAGTGACCTTGAATCATGAGACCATGCTGTCTCAACTCCTACGAACCATGTCGTACTTCCCCATTGCTACATCACAAGCCAACCATCACGGAATATTCTGTGCCACTTATCATAAGCTGCTTTCCAAGCTTGATTCTTAATTGTACTTATAGGCTCGAAATCATTAAGCACCATACTTTACCTTTTTTGAATCCATTAGGACCGTTGATGAGAGCCACCCGCTCTGATTTGGTCCCGAATATAATCCACTCCATAAATCTTATAACACACGAATACCCTCTCGACGTAGCACCCGGCGAATTCACTTCCTCTGAAACCTGCCTCTATACAAGGCATAAATTCCGAATTCTTTCCCAAGTTCGAACATGAGCCCATAAGGCCAACAATAGCATGCCTCCCATAATTCACTTGCTCAAATTTCCACTTATGGTCCTTTTCCGTAGCTGAGATAACCACCAAGATATTAATAACTGGAAACCTCGCAAGTAGCTAACCATGCAACCTAAATCATAAGCGGAGGGACTCTCCCACTTAGCTTGAAGCCATCATTACAAAACTCTGGAGTTCGCCATTATACTTAATCTCTTGTTGACATAACCTTGTGCAATCAATCGCTAGCCTTCTCGATATTTTACCGTAGAAACCCAATTTTATACTCTAAATCATTAACACCATCCATGCAATAATTCCCTTCACTGCATATCCAGTAGAACTCTTCGCAGAAGCCTCGCCAACCACGCGACTGCTAACCTGCTCACAAGAATACCCCACCTGTAGAAACCACTCCCCGACATCTTCCAACGCTGCTGCATTGGTACAATCACTACGACACCAATAACCCATTCTGAGTTCGAGCTCACTAGGAGGCTGCACGAGTCCATTCACCCCTCGTGGGAATTATTAAATGTGCAACAACATCCTTTCACTTCAAAGTCATGCTATGCCTTTCTTTATTTCAAGCAACTCCTTTCCGTCATATCCGAATCTCCTGCCGCATAACAACACCATGCTTCGAATTGATCTACAGACTTCTATTGCCTGCCGCTAAAATTCTAGATTCTCCCAAACTATCGTTAGGCGCGTAGTCATCCTACTACTAGGCCCTATACAGCCCCGCCACTCTCCCACTTTGGGCAACTCACTCCTTTAATCAACTGTTCGGCCTGCGCTCCCTAAGCCTGGCCTTTTAGAAGTTTGAGACTCTACCTGACATTTCCCACATGTCTTTCTCATACTTTACTACTCAATTGTTTCCTTAAATAGAACCTATCTTCTTGGCACTTGAACCCGCAATAACTTCTATTCTTTAAGCCTTTCCAAAGGTCATCTTTATCGATCCATCAACATTAGAAATTCTTATTCGATCTCGAACCACCGCACCATGCGACAACTGACAGTCGTATCTCCAATACTATTTCCCAATATCTTGCCATAAAGGCAAATTGTAGCAGATTATAACATCGACGAACTTGGTACGTTCCAATAGGACCACGACACCCTATCATAGAAGAAAAGCTCCACCACGCTTGCAAATGCCAAGTCTCATTACTTTCACTAGCCCACATATCACCATTCTTAATCTGACTGCCTTTTCCCCTACCGGAAATAAAATACTGAATCCCTTGATTACACGCTGAGTAAACCTCCCTTCAATTCATCCACTGCCCCGACACGTGGGCAAACATCCTACCATCACAACAACACTGCGGAAAATCGCTCATGAGCATCATGGAAACCTGTGCCTAGCCTCAAGGCTCTTAGAAGTCCTGTTACTAAGCAGAAAAATAGAATACACTTCCATAAAGCGACTATAATAGTCCAATCAACTATACCGGGAAAATCATCCCGCACCACCTTTGTAGTGCCATTTAAATTCTTCAAATTCTCGATTTCTAGCAAGCACTCGCATCGCGTAAGATTGAATAGGAAGGAATCAAACGCATAAGCCTCAAAGGAATAGAACAGCACGATAAGGAAATCAAGAAGGGCAGTACTCCTAGCAGCCCTGTAGCCTCCCGAGGATAAGTACAGACGTCTCCGTACCGATCCGCGGGACTCTACTAGACTTGCTCATGACTCGCGAGACCGACGGGAACCTCGTTCTCTGATACCATGTTGTCACGACCCAAAATCCACTAAGGGTCGTGGTGGCGCCGGATAGCTCTGTCAGGCTAGCCAATTAAATTACCAATTAATTCCTCTTTTAATACTTTTGAAAATCTAAAGTTTTTCCTTCCGTTTTTCATAAATAAAGATCACTTCTTGAATTCAAGTTTAACTAATAATAATTAGTACAAGTTTGCTGAAACCATCCCAGAAACCCGGTGTCACAAGTGCATGAGCAACTACTGAATAGGATATAAATACAACACAACATCCGTCCGGAATACAATGGATATAAAGGAAATACAATTACTAGGAAGGGACTCTAAAAGTTGTGGGCCGCCTTTCATACTGCAACTCATCAAGTACCCGAATCGTCCGTGCTTCCGCGCCCAGTAGGCCGCTAAAGTATCATGTACCTGTGCAACAAAAATGCACAGAAGTATAGTATGAGTACATAATCAACGTGTACTCAGTGAGTGTCCCGCCTAATCCCGAAGGGGTAGAGACGAGATGGTCAACTTTGACACACTCTAATGGTCCAATGATCATTTATCCTCAATACACATATTAAACCGTGGATTTATTCTTTATAAACATGATTCTAATCTAAATAGAGGAAACAAAGACTCGCAACCGGCATTCTACATCCTTTCGAAGGCTTGAACCAACGCACAATGCACCAAAACTAGCCAATGATCACACAAATCCATTAATATATTCTCAACTATACTCCGCAACCCAATTTCTAACACAATTCCTAACTCCGAACGAAAGGTTGACCAAAATTCCCTCGAGCCCACGTGCCCGGAATCCGAAATTTTTTGAAGGTAAAGATTACCCATAACCTTAAGAACTCAAATATATAATTTTCTCCTAATTCCATACTGAAAATCGTGGCTAAAATCCAAGATTTAAAATTTTCTAGGTTTCCAACCAAAACTCCAATATTTACTCTAATTTCCATACTTAAATCCATATATAATTGATATATCTCACTCAAAAGTGATAGGGATGACTTACCTTAATCATTGACGACAAAATCCCCTCTTGAAGCTCCCCAAAAATCTCCCATGCCATGATGAAATGAGATAGAAATAGCCAATTCCCGACTTTAAAATGACATTCTGCCTCCAGGGATTTCCACTTCTGCGGAAAAATCCCGCTTCCGCGAAACCCGCTTCAGCAAAAAATGATCTGCTTTTGCGGTCCCTGGGCTCCAGCCCATCTTTGCTTCAGCGGAACCCAAACCGCATCAGCGGTTGCGCTTAAGCGATCCAAAAGCCGCTTCTGCGGCTCCTCCCCAAGCCGGCCTTTCCCGCTTCTGCGATCATTCCTCCGCAGATGCGGTCCCGCTTCTGCGGAACCTTGACCGCATATGCGGCCCTCAAGCCTTTGTCCAAAAACCACTTATGTGGCCACCCGTTCGCTTTTGCGGTTCCGCTTCTGCGGTCAACCAGCCGCAGAAGCGAAAATACCAGCAACCAGATGCCTTCAGCTCCCTTCAAACTCCAATTTAGATCTGTTAACCACCTGGAATCCACCTGAGGCCCCAGGGACCCCAACCAATCACACCAACCAATCCCAAGATACATTACGGACTCGCTCGAGGCTTCAAATTACATTAAACAACACTAAAATCACGAATTACACCCCGATTCAAGCTTTATGAACTTTGAACTTTTCAACTTTTATTCCCGATGTGTAAACCCATCAAATCATGTCCGATTGACTTCAAATTTTGCACACAAGTCATATTTAACATTACGGACCTGCCCCAACTTTTGAAATTGGATTCTGACCCCGATATCAAAAAGTCAACCTCCGGTCAAACTCCTCAAAAATCTTCAAATTTCTCTCTTTAGCCAAATGGCTCCAAAATGGTCTACGGACTTCCGAATTCACTTCCGATCGCGCTCCCAACTCCATAATCACCATACGGAGCTACTCCCAATCTCGGAATTCCAAACAGACATCGATAACATCGAAATTCACTTCAAACCAAACTTATAAAATTCCTTTTAAAATACTAACTTCCACAATAGGCGCCAAAGCGCTCCCGGGTTATCCAAAACCCAATCCGGGCATACGCCCAAGTTCAAAATCATCATACAAACCTGCTGGAACCTTCGGACCCCGATTCCGAGGTCGTTTACTCAAAATTCCAATCCTAGTTCATTCTTTCAACTTGAAGCTTCCGAAAGGAGAATTCTCTTCCCAAATCAACTCCGAACTTCCCGAAATCAAATTCCGACCATGCGTACAAGTCATAATACCTGAAATGAAGCTGTTCATGGCCTCCGACTGCTGAACGGAGTGCTAGAACTTGAAACGACCGGTCGGGTCGTTAAAGTTGTAAACCTAATGAAAACTAAAAGATTAGCTAACATGCCCCCACAGATAGCGTCAAACTGTTTAACCCAAAATTTAGATCTTGGTTTAAACAATTAGATTGAATAAAATAGAGTCAATCCTAACCAATATTAATGTCCAAAAGATATTTTAACAGACTTTGTAGTGTGATGGTACGTATATTACTTAGCTAGTAATAAATGACGATAACTCTAGTAATGTTCAATAATCCGAAAAGGTAGGATATAATATTAAATAACAATAAATAGGAATGAATGACATTTAAGTTAATAAGAACATGTGAGTAACCCGAAAAGGGTGGGATATGAGGATATTCTTTCTAGCAATGATGAATGATTGATAAGCCTTTGAATATTCAGATCGTTCTTGTATCTTGGGAGAAGTTAGACAAGAATCTCAAGAAAAAGGTATATATTGTATGTATGTAATATAGCAGATTCTACGGAGAAAGTCAATGTGTTTTTCTCACAAATGAATATCTTATGTCCCCTATAATTATGTCACTTCCTATTTATAGAGAACATATATCTAAAAATCCTAATAGTATTGGTACAGAGAATATCCACTAGAATATTCCATTTAGTGTCTTATACTGAAACTAGCCGTTATTACTCTAACTAAGATGAATATTCGACATCGACCTTGATCTTCGATAACTCCTCGACCTTGATCTTCAATGTCCCATCGACCTTGATCTTCAACGACTCATCGACCCCACCCTTCATCTCTTAAGGGACCACTTCGGCCTTGAGCAGGCCTTTGTCGCAGTCATACCGGTTACACATGGCAGACCATGAAGGCCCTCTTAATGCTTAATACACTTAATCGTATCAAAGATAATTTTTGGCCATACAAGGAGACTCCATATCCAGCTAGAATTGATGTAATAGGTGTTGTCTAGTTCGGGGTATCCAATGTGTTTATTTACCTTAAAAAACAGTGTTATCAAATTTTGTTCAAATATGAAAGATAATTTATCAAGAAAAGAAATATATAAGAGTTGAATCTTACTTATGTCAATAAGCAGCTAATTCTTTCACTAAATTAAAATGAACGTGGTTTGGTACACTCTTCTAACATTAAAAGATATGACATAGTTAATCAAAACTCATAAAGCATCTACAACGAAATTAAGCCAAAGTTAATCAAATTAGATAAATATTTTTATGTGCCATAAACGGATAGTAAAGGTGATGGCACTAAATTCCAGTTCTGTGTGAGAAATATCAATTTTGAAAAATTTAAAAAGAATATTGGTATAGTTGCACAGTACCATGAGTTTTGGTAAAAGGAAAAGAGGAAGGTTCTACCGAGATTTGAACTCGGGTTACTGGATTCAGAGTCCAATGTCCTGACCACTAGACCATAGAACCTGTTTACTTTAGATGGTTGCTTATGTGATATACTAGATGAGGAAAGGCCCGTATACGGGCCCAATATTATAATCTTACAATTGTTGTTTATCGGTGCTCAATTAATTTTTTGGTAAATAAATTGATCATTTTTTTATTCATTTAATAATTGATAGAGGATGATATTGGGGATCACAATTTACAATTAATTTATTTTAATAATGTACAAAAAATTAAACTATAAATTATAACCTGCTTAAGTTGCTCCGATCCAATTATTAACATAAAAAGATTATGTGCTATAATACTCATTTTAACATCAATGTCAAACATAAACATCAAATTGTAAAATTGATTGAATGGTATTATTTCCCATTATATTTGAATTTTTAACAAGATAATACATTAAAGGTACAAGTGTAATCTATATTAACAATTTTTCTACAATAACAAACTTACCGATCTATTTGTAAATTAATTTTGAGTACATCCAATTTGATCTAGGTTAAAACGAACAACATCATTCTTTACAATACGAGAAAAGTAAAAAAAAAAATAATAATAATAAAAACTTATGATTTTACTTTATGTCTTGTATACAATAAAATCAAGAGAAATTTTTAGTACAGTCAACAAGGAAAACTTCCAAGGGGACTGGCATCCCTAAAGAGGCAATTTACTACTTCAAATAAAGAGAACCATCTGCACTAAACAAATATTAACATGATATAAATTGTAGTAATTAAATATAGTAGTTCAAATTATATTTTGTTATAACTTGTTTAAAATGATATTACTAGTTATAAGATAATAAATATCTGATAGAAGTTTATATAAATTATAGGGTTTTAATTTTTTTCTTAATTAACGATATAAGAGAAATGTTTTTATTTTTTCTATATATTTATCGTATGTTAATTTTTATAATGAAGTAATATAAAATATTTTAAGACAATTTATAGATTGTTGAAAATTTATCATGGAAGAATGGAGTTCAAACTATATAATCAAATTTTCACATCAATTAAGTACGTAAAAGATAACCTCCTAGAACATATGAACAAATATCATCACTTAAATTAACTTTTAAGGTTTAACAAACTATAGTTTTTAAAATAACTTTTGAATATAAAATTTTTAGGTTTGAAATCGCCTTCAAATAGTGTGAATACATTAAAAGCTTTAATTTTATTTTTAAAATTTTGTTAAAATAGTATGGGTAAATATGAAAATCTTATAAATATTTATTTATATTTCTTTTTGTCGCTTTATTATTTAAAAATTAAATTTACTTTTTCTGTGAAAACTTTTAGTTGACTAAAATAAAAATTAATAATTTTATCAAATGAGAAAAAATATTCAAAATGAGTATTTGCATGGAGTAACTCAATGCAAAAGTAGTCTAATCAACAGTATATTTAAACTTTTAAAGGACTGTTGTGATCAAGGGAATGTGGTTTCCACCTATATCAAGAAGGACACAATTTGCATTTAAGAAATGCAGACAATACAATTTGCCTTTGGTTGACCATCTTACCTTTTCTATATAATAAAAAAAAAATCTACTAACCTCTCTGTCCAAATCACACCCCAAAGAACTCAAACTTCCTCATGGGTCCCCGAGTTTTCAGCCATTACAATTCATCCCTTTTAGTTCTTTTGTTTTGCTGCTAGGTAAAAGGTAACGCTTATAATAATCAAGAATGTCAAGAGTGTAATGACTGGCTAATAGCTAAAAGTCCTGAAAAGGAGCCAAGCTGATGGTAAGTAACTCCTACCAATTTACTTATTATACATTTCCAGTGGTTGGAGCGTGAGCTGAAAAATTTAATACAATATTTTTGTCTGCATAATTATGCAGAAAGGTAGACATCATCAGTTTATTTTCAAAATGATTTTCTTGCCTAAGTTAGTGTCTTTGTTGTTTAACTTCATTGGGACTGCCATATCAATAGCAGTTTAATATTGTACAAATTGCCTTTTGTCACACCTCCTTTTTTCACACCACCCCGAAAGATAGTGTATTAAGGGAGTTTTCCATTTAAAGTGACATTATTCGAATTGGAATTATTTATTCATAGTCGTCACTTGGGATAGGTTTGGCTTTTGGTGTCCCAAGTCACCAGTTTTTCTTGAATCCCAAATCGAGAAAATTTTGACTTCCCGAATGGAGTCTGCGAACCAGAAATTCTGAATAAGGAATTCTGTTGATCCGAAGGAAGGTGTTAGGCACCCCCGGATCCCGTGGTTCTAGCACGGTCGCTTAAACTATTATAATTGGCTAAAAATCTGATTTTAATACATGTCAACCTATAGTGCAATTTTACAATTATTTACCGCTTTTAATTAATTTTAGGAAATTCAACGTCGTTTAAAATATTTTTTCGGATCACTTCACGTGAAATGCACCCGGATCCTCAACACATTTTATTCAATGTTTTAGAATTTGGATTTGGGTCGCATGAAATGCACACCCGAATTTAGGAAGGTAAAATTACTAAAGAATGCGCCTAAAGTGACTAACGTGTTATTAACTTTGTGGGAGGCCAAAAGAGGGCCACGCAATTTTTGATTTTATTCGGCGCGGTGCACCTCAATTTATTTTAAAGGGCATCCTAAAAAGGCTATTGTTCTCTATTAAAGATTGTCTCTAAAAAAAGCCTAATTAACTAACACTATAAAATTCGGGCCTCAAGTTCAAGTCCAAATTTAAACAAGAGGAAAACCTCTTAATTTAAATTCGCTACCTAACTTGGAAGGCCCAAAACTTGCATTACCAAATTAAACCCACAATTGTGATTATAGCTCTCAGCATTGAGTTTCGAGTTTGGCCCACTAGAGGAAAAACGAAATCAGTTGTCTTATGAACTGCTACTAGCCTTGGGCCTCAACGCAGGCCCAATTGGAAAAATAGGTAGGACTAGAACTAGGCCATGCACTAGTGATGTTGAGGCTCAAAGCAATCGATATAGACTATCAACTCTGGGCCTATAGGCGAGCCCAATCTTCAAAAATTGGATTCGTTAATTATGATAAAAAAAAAGAAATTTCAAGTTTGATAACTACCAAATTAATTCTAAACTACTGAAATCCTACAAATGTTTAACGGATTCAATGATTAAACTAACATGATTAAGACTCATTTACTATGCCACTTTGACTCCAAAAACAAAATACTGGAATTTGGGTGAAAATGTAAAGTCACTTGGCATATTTGGTTAAATTTAGCATACACACTCATTTTTGAACCTGTTTTTTTTTAGCCATTACTTCTTTCCGGCGGGAACTTCAAATTAACAGAATAGCTAGAAATTTTCAATATCATAACTAACAATATACTCGTAAATCTGGAATACAGTTTCCTACAGTCCAAACAACACCTTAATCTAAACTCAGACCTTAAATTGACATCAAAACCAAACTAAATTTATTAAGCTACAGCTAGTATCACACTTGTACTACTCATACAAGTCTGAAAATAATTCATAATATTCATAATAACTATGATAAGCTAATACACGCGAATATTGCAATGCTAGTAGTCATAATGCTGATAAGCTAATTCCACTCATGAAATTCCAATTCTAAACAGTCCTTAGTCCATTACATACTAAGATATGATAGAGTTCTGAAACTAATTACAACTCAATAAAGGAATTCAACATGAGAAGAACAGGCAGCACTTCATTTCATTTCAAAACCTGATAGATACAGGATGTGTACCTAGAACTTAGAACACAATAAGAAGAAGGAGAAATCAGCAGCAGTAAATAATAATCAGCAACGAAATCAACAACAACACAACTCACAAACAGCTAGAAATCCAGGGAAAGAGAAGCAGGATGCAATTAACTACAAAGGAGCTTCAATCAACCAAACATACCAGCTGGATTTGAAAACCAGCTTGAAGAACCAATGTAGTTGAACCAAACAGACCAGTAAAAGATTTTATACTATATTTTGGTTAGTTTTTCAGGATTTTTTGTTTCTAAGACCTAATATTTCGTATTTAAACTATCTACTTCTAACAGATTTTTTTTTTTGGATTTTTAGTAGGTTTTTCAGTAGTTTTTGGATCTGTACTTTGAACTTTTTCAGAGTTTCTCTCTATAGACCTCTAAGAACTTATTTGAATTTTGAATTTCAAATTTTGGGATCTCTCCAACTTGTTCAGCAAGGCAGTAATGGGCTACCTTTATAGGCAAGGCTAAGGGAAGTTTCAGATTTTATATTTACCCCCTTGCCCTCTCTTTTATTTTTCTGTTTTTTACTAATTAGTCCCTAAAAGACTGACTTCTTACCCAAGTTAGATCAGTAAGTTTCTGAAATTCAAATTAAAACCCTATCTAGAAGATTCTAGGGAATTCCAATTCAGTTATTTGCAGAATTCCCTACTTTGAATTATCCCAGTTACCCTTGAACTAAGTCTAAAATTACTACCCCATACTTACTAACCCTAGTCCTCTTAAGCTTGGTCAAATGACCATAGTTAATTACTCACCAATGCTGGAAATCTTCAGCTATATCCAAACAACTAATAGAAATCCTAACAATTAAACTAATCAGTCAAGACTAATGTTCTAAGGCTAAGACTAAAATAATGAACTACCAGCAAACAAATAAAAAAAATCGAAACTAAAGTAAAACTAATACAGCAACAATCATGGATCAACAATCGAATCAGACACATAATCAGATAAAAACAAATAAGAACTAAACTATATGGCTGCAGTATACGAAATTAGAGACCTAGATCGAAAAACCCTAACTCAAACAAAATAAAGAAATACTGGAAACGAAAGACTAGGAAATTATGTTATTAAAGAGATATTTACTTATGCAAAGAGAAAGAAAAATAAAGAAAGAAAGAAAAAGATTGAAGAACTTACTGATTTAGCCCTAGCTTGGACTGACCTTGAATTTGGTCCCCAAATAATGTTATGTGTTTGTTCTTGCTAAGAACAAACACATAGCATTATTTTGGAACCAATTTCGAACATTGACCCTTTTCAGAACTCGAACTAGTCAACAACCCAAGCCCTAGATTTAAAATTCGACAGACTACAATTGGATTTGGGAAAAATTAGTTTGGGATTTAGGTAGAGAAGGGTGAGACGGTTGTGGGGTATGATTTTAGTGGGATTTGGGTGGCGGCGCCGCCATATACGGCGGAGGCAGCACTAGGATTTTCAATATTCGAGGAGTTTGGTGAGGATTTGAAGGAAATAGAGGTTGGATTCGGAAAGGGGAGGTGGAGGAGTATCTATGGTGTAATTTTGGGGTCCATCGGAGAATCGCCACCGGCGGAGGAGATTTCCGGCCGGCGGCGGACGACAGAGGGATGGTGGTAGACGGTGAAGGGATTAAGGGCGGCTAGGGTTTGTATTAGGGGTTGTGAGAGA
>MU762129.1:8744-137232 GCA_026770625.1 Nicotiana glauca | reverse complement strand
ATATATATATATATATATATATATATATATATATATATATATATCAACTAAAAATGCACACAAAAATGCGAATAAATACAAAGTCATGCAATTAATTCCCTAAAATTCAAATAATAAAAGAAAAATCCAAATTTTAATGAATTCTATAGGAATAATTTAAGCGAGGCAAAAATCACATGCTCACACCTTCATGTTCATTACAATCTGGATTATTTTGAACACATACCAAGAAAACAATTAATTCAATCCTCTAATTCTATTAGAATTCACTGTTCCTTGAGCCGAGGGTCTGCCGGTAAAGGCGGATCTATGTGTTATGTTGAGGGGTCACTGGATCCCGTAAACTTTGGCAGAAACTTTTGTATATGTATACCGTTTGACAAAAAAGTGTTAAATTTTTTGTTAAACTAATTAATGAGCAAATAGAGGGTGAATCCTAGTTAAACATAATAAATTCTAGATCTAAGATTTAGAGAGATCCGTGGGATAAGATCTTGTTCGGGAATAATAAATATCAGGTATTTGTTCAATGATTTTCAATGAATGTTATAGTAAGATCATGCAATAAACGTAGATAATGTCAATAAATGTAATAAAGTAGAATTTATCACCCAAATGTTAGATGACTTTGGTGATTCTTCTTCGTGACACCAACGTGGGATAATGAAAAGTGAGGACGGATAAGGAATCTTTAGATCTTGTAAATAAAAAGTGAACAGTGTGTGTTGAGCAATAGAATCAGTGAACAAGACAAGCCTTTTTGTATATTCCTTATAGTCAAGCTCGTTATAAAAAGTGCACTTATCAAAAAGTGAAGATCCCCTTTTTCATATTATCTTTTCCTATTTATAAGGGATATCCCCAAAAAAACCCTAAAAAGTACAACATAAAGAATATCCAATGGAATATTCCTTGTGTCTATTACTAAACTATCATACTGTTACTTCCTTGCCTCCTTTACTTGACCTCGAAAATAATACTTCTTAAGATGACACCTCACCATTGTGTCGTGATCGGCTCTGTCCTCGACCATGTTTATTTGCAGTTATCAAGTTGCCCAAATTTAGACCAATACAGTTAGTCCCTCTGCTTGTTTAGGTCGTGATCTTGCACGTCCTCAATGAGCAGATTCGATCTGCAACCGTTAAGAAGAAATTTGGTCGTGTTGATTGAATCAAATAGGCCAAGTTCAAAAAATAGCATGCCCAGCGGGGCTGCGGTTGGCGTGGCTAACGTGGGATGATGCCATGACCACGCGTGTCATCATTGCGCTTCTTCCCAATGCAGTGTATGTGCTTCTGTAGCTTTGATTTTGGTGCCATTGACGGTCCTTTTCTTGGATTCTGGTGTCACCTAACCTTATAAATAGATGCGGTGTTTCATTTTCAAAAAATTTCACCATTTCTCATTTTGCATGTGTATTGTTCTTCTTTGATATTCTCCTCTGATCTCTGCTTTCAATCTTTTACAGCCTCTTCAATTCTAGTCCCTGACTTCTTACCCAGTTGACATCTTCTTCTTCAGACTTTGTTGCATTCGTTTCACTACAGAAATATGTTAACATCCCCTCATATTCACGACGAAGTTTCCGATGCCACTCCTTTATCGGTGGCCCTTCCTCCCGGCGGTGAAGAATTCATGGTTGAAGAGGTGAAAAGCTTCCCCACTGTGGAGGAGGTGGTCCCGAAGAACCCTTCGGTCAGACATGATTTCCCAAAGGAACCCGCTCCCGCTCCTACTCAAAAGCATTTTGAGACGGGACTGCCTGAAATCGCCGACCTTTGGTCTAAATATCGCATTCCTCCTCATATCGAAATTGTTCCAGCCGGGGGCTACATTGTATAGGTTTACCGACCTGGATATTGTGCTTTCTACGTCTATCTGTTCTTAATTGGTTATTCTCTTCCTCTCCCCCCATTAACGGAGGAATTTTACCGATTTTACAACATCTACCCGACGCAACTTGTTGATATCCAATTTTTTCCATAATATTTCAAAACTATGCCTGGGCATCAATTAGTATTTTTCATACAATTTCTGCATTTTAAAAACAATATTTTAACTAATTTCTCCCAGCATTTATTTTATAAAACAATCATTAAATTGCATCTCAAAATAGTTTTAATAATTTTTGTGGCTTAATTTTATCATTTGCATTCATATTACGTTTCAATTATTGCACAAATAGCCATACTTTTGGGATACAATTGCTATTACTTTATAATTGTAGCCTACGCATGCATTATTACATTATTTTACCGAAAAATAGCCTTGTATATTTTTTTAAAATATTAAGTAATTACGTTAAAACATTTCCATACAGTAAAATCATTTTTATAATTTATTAACTATTTTTTAAAAATTGTTTAGCAATTAATTGCATATTAAACAAGTAACCCCTTTTTATTTAAAACTTAGACTATTAATTGGCCTAATTTTAACCCTTTAAACCAGCCCAGAAACCCCAGGCCCAAATATTCATCTGCCAAACCCAATACCCGGCCAAATCCTGGCCGTTGATCATTTTGATCAACGGTCCAGGTTCCCCCTTTCCATAATTAAACTAACTTATACCCCAAAACCCTAATAATTCTTACCACCATCCCGCCGTCATTCATCTCCTTTCTCTCTCGAGTTCTCTCAAATCCCAACCCTAATCCACCTCACCGTCACTTAGCTGTCGTTGATCATGGTGGATTATCACCACCCTCAAGCCTCTAATGACTCTCCTACACCGGGTTTCTGCTATCTCTAAGGTCCTCAAGGGACCAGGGCCGGTCCACCTATGACTTCAACCTTGTCCTGGCCTGTCTCAGGCCTTCATGGCTTGATCTCCAGTAAGATCTTCTTATTTTTTGGCTAAACCTATGGTTTCCAAGCCGATATTTTCATCTCTGGGTTATTTCCTCAAAACAATTTTGTCTCTTAAACTTCTCAGATATGTACAAATCTGAGACAAGCCAAACCTATTTCATGTGTTTTCCTATGAAAATTTCTAATTCCTCAAACGATGTTTCATTTTTCTAAAACTAGGGTTTTTTTAAAACCTTGTTCTTCAAATGTTTTCTGATTTTTAGGTGTTTTAATCCTATTCTTATGTGTTTTCGACTGTTTTTGTTAAGCTTTTCCTAACAACCTAAATAGTTGTGCTAGAATCCCCAATTTTTGGTACCCTGTTTGGATTCTGAGTTCTTCCTTAATTATTTGCTACATGATCTTGCTATATGTTTAACTCTCATGATTACTGCCTCCTTTAATTAGATTATTTTTAATTTTTACCCTAGGATGCCTCTTTTAGGGTTTCAGGTTCAATCCTTTCTCTTTATACGTGGTTTACTTGCTCATTCATGGAAAATCTACATTATTTTCCTTAAAACCAGTATTATTTTGAATCTCGAATTCACTGATTTGCTGTGGTGATACTTATGTGCTGATTTTCCCTAATTATTTCCATATTTTACAGTCTTCAATTATCTCCTACCTTATTTGTAACTAACTGTGTTATTCATTGATTTTTACTACTTATTTCCTTAAATGAACCCTTGTGTATCTACCCCTAATTGCCTACTCTGTACCTAAGTTATTTGATTTCTTTCCTTATTTGTTTCTTGTTCTTTACCGTTGGTGAATTACTCCCTTAATTAAGGGAAGGTCTTACTGATTTTTATGCTTGATTGATTCTGTGACTCTCCAATCACTGAACAATTTATTGCTTACCTTATTTGTCTAGCTCTCAACTGCTATATATATACACACCCTTTTCTATTCTCACTAGGACGAGTTCGGCAACTCTCCCTTGCACTTAAAAGCTTTTTGCTCTTTCTTGTTACTTGCTACTCTTACTGAACTAACCAGCTATAAGCCAAGGCTAGTTATTATACCACACTTGCCTCTGTATTATTTGTCTGCTCCTCTTAACTGGTATGTTCTGATTCAATTTCAAGTCCAAAACCCTATGTGTTCTGTTATTGCTTTAGTTTACCGATTTCTAGTCTTGTTCCTACTTATTATCTGGATGTTCAATATGTACTTAGCCCGCTTAAATCTTAGTATGAATGAGTTCTGTCCTGTTCAACCAATGATTAATATGTCTAAGGAATTACCTATTGCTTCATCTAGCATGCTTCAGTCTAATTGTGCTCCATGTATATCAGCATTGTTTGCTTATTTTCCTATCTAGGCTCTGGTATTAACCTGTTTTGCTAAAGTGATCTAATACCCCTAAGTAATTCTGATTCTATGTTCAATTCCTTCTAATACAACTAGGTTCCTAACTGTCAGTTCTAAAGCCCATGCCTTATGTTTGTATCATTAGCTATATGACTAACTCCTTAACCCTATAAACTCCTAAAAAGCTTCAGTGCTTCTGTTATTGTGTGTTTCACTATGTGAGTTGCATATGTCTCTCAATCCCAATATCCATGTGTGCATTCTGTTGTTAAGAAATGCTGAATCTGTAGTTAATCTGCTGCTTGTTGAGTTTTCAAATGTTCATACCATCCCTTCAAAACTGTTTACTACCAATCAATTCCTTTTGTCATAAAACTTCCTTACTTAATTGAGTCCTTTTCAATATTGTTTTTCATATTAAAACCTTTTCAAGCACTCTCACATCACTCCTAGAATATTAGGTTCTGCCCCTCTAGCATGTGTACTACCTTGAGATCCTTAAGATCTCTCTGAACTTTGGCATGTCAGAGCTGGCCTTTCCACACTGCACCTAAATCAGTTATTATTTGAGAAAAGGTCTAGGTGTGAGCACTGCCCGGGATCCTTGAGGTCCTTAGGGAACACTGACATACCTAGACATGATACTATCTATGGAACATTGGTATTTGAGGATATTGGAGTCTTGGAAGTTATTTGGGCATACTGCAGGCTCCCTATAGATTAATTCCTGTTCATTTATGTATTTTAATTCAGTTGGTTTGTAATAGTTATTGTAAATAACATTGGGGTAATTAATGAAAAAGGTGTGGGTAGCTATATACATGTTGGGTAAATTGGGTAGATACCATGCCTATAGGATCGTGTTAATTCAAATGTGTTTGTTATGTTTGCTTTACAATATTACAAACCATGCCTATATGATCTAAATGGCCTTATAATTAGATATCATGCCTACGGGGTTAGAATAAGCCTTATAATTAGATACTATGCCTATAGGGTGTAAAGTAATTAAAGTCCGGTTTTGTTACAGCATGTATTCAAACTCGCTTCCTTAGAAATCATGCATATAAGGATCTGAGTCAGCTCTTAATAATTAGATGTCATGCCTATAGGAGTTAAAATTAGTTCTAATAGAAATCATGCCTATAGGACTTAAAATCAGAAAAGAAAAAGAATAGTTTAATTCACGTTTATTTACTCTAAATTGGATTAGTCAATTAATCTGTTGCCTTTTTAATGAGTTTTTCTTAAACACTAGCTTAAATTAATGCCACTAGAAAGCATGTCTATAGGATCTCAAGTTGTTCGTTTAAAAACTGTTCATTGGTTTACTAATCAATATAGATATCATGGTCATATGACATCATTGTTATGCGTTTAGGCAAGCCTATAGGGCGATTAAACCCTATAACTATGAAATTGCGCTTTGTTATTTTAAAACTGCTCATATTCCCAAGTTTAAAATCAGTAGCAAACTAACAGGTCTTTGACACTTGGCCCTAATTCATGCTGTATTATTTCTGCTCACCTAGATATCATGTTCTAAGCTTATTAAGTACCTGAAATTATTGTTTGATACGTGCATTTATTTGTTCTACTTGTGGAGGTAAAAATGTGAGCCATTACTTGTTCCCTCTCTATGCGCAGTCCTATTTTTTTTGGTTGACGCTTAGACTTTTCTCCTTTAAGTAACTTAGGATGGTCGAGAACTGCCCAAAAAATAGAGTTCCTAAACACCTCCTGGGCCACGAGGAAGGGATGGGTAGTGCACGCATAAGACATTTTCAAGGTTGCTAGAATGCTTTAGGCTATGACCAAGGGGAGGGAATTGGGTAGTAAGGATATGATGACTACACGCTAATGTCACGTGTAGCCTCTCATTGAGGAGTGATTACCAGGCATTGTGTGGGGTGATCCTGTAGGATAACCAACCTAGGAACCCTCTTTCCCAATTCTCGATGTTTAAACTTTACTTTTTCTCTATATATGCAACTTGTTCAAATCCCTTCCTTTTTGTCTCCTTATTTGAAGTCATACTGTCACGACCCAAAATCCACTAAGGGTCGCGGTGGTGCTAGACTACGCTGTCAGGCCAGCCAACTCAAATACTAAATTAAATCTCGTTTTAACACTTTTAAAATCCAGGATTTTTCCTTCATTATTTAGAAATTTTAAAGAATATAATTTCAAATTAAATTTAAAAGTTAAGCAATTAATACAATACTTCGAACCATCCCAAAATCCGGTATCACAAGTGCATGAGCATCTACTGATAAGAGAAATAAAATACAACATCCGTCCGAAATACAGTGGACGGAAAGTAAATACAGTACACTAGAAGAGACTACTCTAGCTGCGGCCGTCTCGAATGATGCAGCTCACCTAGTCCCAGAATCCTCCGTGCTGCTATGCCCAGTAGGCACTGGAGTTGCAAATACCTTTGCAACAAAATGCACAGCAAGTGTAGTATGAGTACAAAAATAACGTGTACCCAATGAGTATCGCGCCTAATCCCGAAGGGCTAGAGACGAGATGGTCAACTTTGACACTTACTAATGGTCCAATAATAATATACTAAAACGTGAGGAATTCATGGATTTATATAGCATGCTCTAGTCCACAAAGCTGTAGAATAGGTAAATACCTTTAATAATTAGCAAAGGATTTTCAGGATTTCATTTCTTTTATCTTCAATAATTCATGTCAGGCCAAAAAGGCAATAACTACATCAAGTACTTCAAGTAAGTAACATAAACATGCGCATATCATGCCGAGGCGACGACCCGATCCAACAGAAATGTAAATTGTGCGCTGCCGAGGGTCGAACGGATCGAACCAATAGATGCATCTATTTTCCCCGCTCGCGAATCATCCATGCGACGCAGTCAACATAAAGTAAATAAATACCCTGCTCGCGAATCATCCGTGCGACGAAGTCAACATAAAGTAGACAAATACCCTGATCGCGAATCATCCGTGCGACGCGGGTACACACAGGAATACATGCTCAACAAGTCAAATTCAGAATTTTCGGGAAACATTTTATCAAATAAAAACCAAATACTCTTTTAACTAGTTAAGAAAATAAAGTTTAATCCTTTTTGAAATTCATTTACTAGTTCAATTTGATTTTTACAATTAAAATGTCAATAAGATTGCAAATATCCCAAGTATAGCATGCTTTTGGGTCCTAGACTACCCGGACAATAGCATTATAGTCTCTACGCACGAACTCTTGTCACCTCGTGCGTACGTAGCCCCCCACAAATAGGAGCACATAACCAATTAACTCACCTAAGGGGTAATTTCCCTCTCACAAGATTAGAAAGGAGACTCACCTCGGTCCGAAGATCCACAACCGGCATTCTACATTCTTCCGAAGACTTGCACTAACGTACAATGCTCCAAAACTAGCCAACTATCATACAAATCCATTAATATATGCTCGATTATACTTTACAACCCAATTTATAACAATTTCTAACCCCGAACGAAAAGTTGACAAAAATGCCCTCGGGCCCACGTGCCTGGAGTCCGAAATTTCTCGAAGGTAAAGTTTGCCCATGACCTTAGGAACTCAAATATATAATTTCATCTTAATTCCATACTCAAAATCGTGGTCAAATTCCAAGAACACAATATTTCTAGGTCTTCCTCTAACCCTCAATTTTCTACCCATTTTCATACTAAAATCCATACATAATTAATGTATTTAACTCATAATATGTAGAAATAACTTACCTTAACATTGTTGATGAAGATCCTCTCTTGCATCCTCCCAAAAATCGCCATAGACATGAAAAATGAGCGAAATGAACTCCCAATCACGATTTTAAAACAAGCCTACTGCCCAGCATTTTCGCTTCAATGGAACCCTGTCCGCTTTCGTGGTCCCGCTTCTGCGGACCGCTTGCCGCTTCTGCGGCTCCCATCCACTCCAGGCCTTCCGCTTCTGCGGTCAGCCTATCGCTTCTGCGGTTCCGCATCAGCGAATCAAGGGCCGCTTCTGCGGTCCTAGCTGCCCTCGCCCTCGTCTGCTTCTGCGGCTTCTTCTTCGCTTTTGTGGGGCCGCTTCTGTGGTCCCATATCCGTAGAAGCGGAAATACCAGATACCAGCTGCTTCAGTTTTTCTTAAAATCCAGTTTTGATCCGTTAACCAGTAGGAATCCACCCGAGCCCCCGGGACCTCAACCAAACCTACCAACCGATCCCAAAACACATTATGGACTTGCTCGAGGACTCAAATCACATCAAACAACGCTAAAATCATCAATCGACCTACAATCCAAGCTTTATGAACTTTGAACTTTCCAACTTCTACTTCCGATGTTTAAACTTATCAAATCATGTCCGATTAACCTCAAATTTTGCACGCACACAAGTCATATTTGACATTACGGACCTACTCCAACTTCCACAATCAGATTCCGACCCCGATATCAAAAAGTCCACTTCCGGTCAAACTTCTCAAAAACCTTCAAATTTCTATCTTTAGCCAAACGGCTTCAAAATGACTTACGGACCTCCGAATTCACTTCCGATCACGCTCCCAACTCCAGAATTAGCATACGGAGCTACTCCCATCCTCGAAATCCCAAACGGACATCGATAACGCTGAAATGCACTTCAAGACAAACTTAAGAAATTTCTTCCAAAATGCTAACTTCCACAATAGGCGCCAAAACGCTCCCGGGTTATTCAAAACCCAAACCGGGCATACGCCCAAGTATGGAATCATCATACGAAATTACTGGAACCTTCAGATCCCGATTCCGAGGTCTTTTACTCAAAAATCGAATCCTAGTTCATTCTTTCAACTTTAAGCTTCCGAAATGAGAATTCTCTTCCCAAATTAACTCTGAACTTCCTGAAATTCAATTCCGACCACGCGTGCAAGTCATAACACCTGAAATGAAGCTGCTCATGGCCTCAGACTACTGAACAATGCGCTAGGGCTCAAAACGACCGGTCGGGTCGTTACACATACAATGTCCAAAACATGCCTTCATTTGCAAGTATGTGTTTAAACTATTTATTTGTTAAAAGGACTAATTCATAAGTATATCTTCGGTCGGGACCCACCATTGTGGACCGAGAGGGGTGCCTAACACCTTCCCCTCAAGGCTATTTCGAGACCTTACCCTAAATCTCTGGTAATACAAACTAGTCTAAGAGTTAATCGCTCTAGGTGCCCTAACGCACCATAATCCTTCAGGTGGCGACTTTTCAAAAACCCAAATTCCTAAAAGGAAAAGAGTTGATCCCCCATGAAATATCGGAACCCGGACGTTTCTCTGCGAGGGGAAAAAAAGGGGGCGCGACAGCATGGCGACTCTGTTGGGGATATTAATAGGCTTTTACCATAACGAACTTATCTTTGCGAATTAGTCTAAGCATGCTTTATCCTTACCCTTTCCCTTTATTTGAATCTAACTGTCTATTTTTAAAGCATTTATTTTTCTTTTATTCTTGAAACTGACTTGTCTCTTTGTTTTCTTTCTGTAACTGTCTTTCAATTATTTAGATACTACATTTATTATTTTCTTACGTGTAAATACTTGAAAACATGCTATTTATTATTGCACACACTCCACATCATATTCCACTCGTGCGTAAATCCTATAGCAACGCTTGATGAGTGGTTGCGCTCTTCCTATTTATTAACCTTAAATTCGAAAATGCTTATTTGCGGTAAAACTAGTCGATCAACGGTGCAATCGATGGTTTCGTGCCTTTCCTCCTCAAGTTGTCCGCTTGAGGGTACCAGTCTAGACCCACATAGTAAGCTTACTCTGATCGTAATTGCGCATGTATCATGGTCCAACCTAGCCGGATTAATATGTTGTCTATATAATAATCCTTTAAGACAAGCCTTATCCAAAAGTCCACAAGGATTTCCATAATCCCAATGGATATAACCACGTTCTATGCATTAATTTGGAGAACTAAATGTCAATATGCTAATCATAAATGTATAAATAGTCGAGTCTGGTGGGGGATAATGGACTAACCCTTTTGTTTTACAGAAAATGAGGCACGAGGTCCCCAGATTCGGTATGGTTAGCAACATCCCACCATTGCTACTAGATTGGTGGGAGGACCTTTCCTCAAGTAACAAGAAATACGTAAGAAAGTACTTGGGAAATATACCTTCTCTGCTAGAAATTGAGTCAAATAAGAGGTTGATCGAGGCTGCCACTTTATTCTGGGATAGTGAAAGGGCTGTGTTTCGTTTTGGTGACATAGAAATGACACCACTTCTGGAGGAAATTGGAGGGCTTGCGGGATTGACTTGGGATAGCCCCGGGTTATTGGTGCCAAAGAACCGTACTTGTAAAGGGTTCTTAAAGATGATGGGGTTGAAGAAAAATGCTGACTTAAGATGCTTGAAGGAATCTTACTTAACCTTCGAGTATCTGTATGAGAGGTACGGCCATAGGAAGTCCTTCCGTACTTACCATGACGAGATCTCTCTCACTTCTCTGGGCCATATCCACCGCAGAGTGTTCATGTTCATTGTATGCTTCCTGGGCCTGATAGTGTTCCCAATGAAAAAGGAAAGAATCCACACTAGGTTGGCCATGGTCGCCAAGACTTTGATGGAAGGTATCAATGGAAAAACATACACCATAGTCCCTTGATCATTGCCGACATCTATAGGGCTCTGGAGCGCTGTCATAGACGGGTCCAGCATTTTGAGGGTTGTAACCTGTTGCTACAGTTGTGGTTACTAGAACATCTTCAAAAGGGCCAATATCGCCAAGAATTTCCGCGAAGGGCTTGGAATGACCATATTGCCTTGCATCACCCTAGGCGGATGAACTATATTCCGGATATGTTTGGTCAGCCGGAGAGTGCCAAAGAGTGGTTGGAATCTTTCAACAATCTGACTGAGGAGAAAGTGCAATGGATGTTTGAATAGTTGCCGACAGGCAAATTCATCATCAGGTCTAGAGATGCTCCACACCTAGTGTTGATTGGGTTGAGAGGGATATACTCTTATGTCCCTATCAGAGTTGTACTAAGGGTTGCCAAGATGAGTTATTTCAGAGTAGACTTTCAAGACGATGACGTTCCTTACAAGTTCCAAGCGCAGCATATGTGGCACTGCACAATCTTTGTGGAAAAAAATGCCATTGAGCCCGACAGGTATCATGCAGGGTGCGAACCTCTCTATCTGGCATGGTTAGAAGACAATCTAAAAGGAATGGCCGGTCAAGGGACCAAAATCATAGACGAAGAAGCTGAAGCTTAAGTCAAGTACAACAAGTTGCGCAATAGGGTCCACAACTCTAAGAATGAGCACCGGGAAATACATGAGAGGAATGTGAGGTTGATTGAAGAGTGGAAAGAAATGGCAGTCACCTCCAACAGGAAGCTAGAATATCTGGAGCGAGGAATAGTAGAACTGGAAGGTAAGGTCATAAAGAGGATTGAGGATTGCCAGAATGCTCAAGGAGCTGAAGGAGGA
Source organism: Nicotiana glauca (assembly GCA_026770625.1). NCBI lineage: Eukaryota > Viridiplantae > Streptophyta > Magnoliopsida > Solanales > Solanaceae > Nicotiana > Nicotiana glauca. The sequence continues at coordinate 125,591 of MU762129.1, read as the reverse complement.
CATATGGCCAGAGCATACATGCTGCTGGGTCTGTGCAAGCTTGGAGACTAGTACGATGGAGTCAGGAAGATCGAATTTGGGGAAGGTCCTTGTGGGGCCAAATAGGCTAGATTTACTTGCTTTCCTAAAATGTAATAAGGCCAAGTACTAGTAGTGACTTATCTTTTTTCCTGTCATCTTAGTGTCGTTTTGGGATTCGTCTATTTTTATATTATGAAATGAGGCATTTGTTGGCATATAAGTTCTCCAAATCTACTTGTCTCTAGGCCTACCTCGGGCACAATGAGGCTCCCAAATTAGGAGGCGAATTTACATTCCCGCACTGCGTGTTCAAATGATACAACACTTCAAAATCCCTACTAACTTGTTACCTATTTTTTCCTTTATTTTAATTATTCTCATTCCCTAAGGTTCGTTCACTCATACTGGCATCATCAGCATACCATACCAGATCTAGAGACCCTTCACCTCATCCTCCTCCTCAAAGCAATAAAAAAGGCAAAGGAAAAACAAAAATGGACGACTTAAGTAGTATTCTAAAGGAGATTGTTGAGAACACAGAAACTTCAGACGGTCGGAGCACTCCCCCACCAAATGACCTAGTCTTGAGATTAGAACAAAAGATACTGCAACTACAAGGAGAGCTCGAGCAGGTTCACAACTTGGCGAACTTATCACTCACCCTGAATGTCCCCGACATCAACCAACAAAACATAAAGAACCCAGCACCTCCCCAAAACACATCAAACCAACACCCACAAAACCCTCTTGCACCACATCAATACCCAACCCCACCTCAAAATCTCAATCCCTTACCAATACCAACTCTATCGCAACACCACCACCAATCAATCCAATACCCACCAACCGCCACTTACCACACTCCCTAAAATACACCACAACCCCTTCCCGATCCTTAAAACTCAACCAATGACCATCATTATACCCAAGTCCCTGGAACTCATCAAAACAACCCCATATATGTGGAGACAATACCTCACTCTACTCAACTAACTTCCTATGCACCAGAATCCTCAGAAAAGGACCAGCTCATTAAAAATATGGCTGAAGAACTCAAGAAATTGACAAGTCAGGTTCAGGGTGTCGAAGGCGGCAAAGGGATAGAAGGTTTGAATTATAAAGACCTATGCATACAGCCAGATGTGGAACTGCCAGAGGGGTACAAACCTCCTAAGTTTGAGATGTTTGACGGTACAGGTGATCCTAGGGTCCATCTAAGGACTTATTGTGACGAGCTTGTTTGAGTCGGAAAAAATGAAAAGATCTGGATGAAACTCTTCATAAGGAGACTTACTGGTGATGCCTTGTCCTAGTACATCAGCTAGGATCCCAAGAAATGGTCAAATTGGGTAGGTATTTCATCGGATTTCATGGACCGATTCAGGTTCAACACATAAAATGCACCCGATGTTTTCTATATCCAGAATCTTCAGAACAAGCACACTGAGACTTTCCGTGAGTATGCTGCCCACTAAAGGTCGGAAGTGGCCAGGGTCAGGCCATCTTTGGTCGAAGAACAAATGAACAAGTTCTTTATCAGAGCACAAGTCCCGCAGTATTATGAAAGGTTGATGTGAAAGCTTTCGATGGGTCTCAAGCCTCAATATTTGTCCGATGGACACTCTGAAAAGATTGGACAAAGTTTTTCATGAAATACCAACAGGAAGCATGAATGTGAAAGCTTTCGATGGGTCTCAAAGAGCTATGATCAGGTAAATCAACCTGTGTTTGCAGATGGTACCAACTTGGTTTGACGTCGAGTTTCATGTGCTCGACATACCAGCCTCATACAATATTCTGTTAGGTCGACCGTGGATCCAAGCCGCTGGGACTATGGCATCCACACTCTATCAAGACATAAAGTTCGAATGGAATCGTCAGGAGGTGATCATTTACGGGGATGGGAGTAACCCCATCTACACTAGTCAAACCATCCCGTTTATTGGAAATAGAAAAAGGCTAGGGGAAACCTATCATCACATTGAACGTGTCAATGCCGTCGAGAAATATAAATGGTGGAGTAGTAAAATAGAGAGCATTTTGGCATGGTCTGGGTATCAACCCAGTAAAAGGCTTGGGAAGAATCTCCAAGGTATTACTAAGACAATACGATTAATGGGTCATGGTACTACCTTTGTGCTCAGATATCAGTACACATGGCATGAGTATAACAATTGGTCGCCTTCATGGCGTGGACCGTACTACACTCTTGAGAAACCAGTGCCACAACTAGATAAAGCCTTTTACCAAGCTGATACATTATGGGAACTGCAAAAAAGGAAGCATTAGTCAGGTTGAAGAATATGTTCTTGAAAGATGAAGACATGGACTGTAGTGCAATAATTGAGGAGGAGGAGGAGGAGGAAGAAGGTCTCACTATTCAGACCGTGGAGAAGGGAGTTGTTCTCAGGAACTGGACCGCCACACCATCCCTAGCCCGCCAAGTCCTTGGGTAGCTTGGCAGATTTTATTTCTATTGCCATTCTAGGAATTTAAAGTTTTAGTAACTTTGCTTTAAAGAATTGCTTGTTTCAAAATAAATGCTCAATTCATCGAGCCGTATTTGTTTGGATGTTTTCCAATACATTTGCTCTTTATTATTCATTACTATTTTTTACAATTCCTCTTTCTACAGCGTCATTATTACTTTTCCTGATGAACATGTGATTATGACATGTAATGAGGTAATGCAACATGAGGATAGTGATACTGATGAAGAAGACGAGATACCCGAGGAAGTTGTCAGGGAGGTGGAAAACTTTGAGAATAGGCCTAAGTCCAATATGGACGAAACCGAAGCAGTAAACTTGGGGGACGCCGAGACCTTCAAAGAGACTCGTATCAGCATTCACTTATCACCAATAGAAAATAAAGAGTACATCCATTTTCTAAAAGAATATAAGGACATTTTTGCATAGTCATATGATGATATGACAGGTTTGAGCACGTCCATAGTGGCTCACAAGTTACCTACCAATCCAATGTGCCCGCTGGTGAAACAGAAACTCATAAAGTTCAAACCAGACGTGAGCATGAAAATAAAGAAGGAGGTTACCAAGCAGATCAAATCCAAAGTTCTCAGGGTGGTTGAGTACCCAAACTGGTTAGCCAATGTTGTGCTAATTCCGAATAAAGATGGGAAAATCAGATTATGTGTTGACTATCGAGATTTAAACAAAGCAAGTCCCAAGGAAGACTTTCCACTGCCAAACATACACATCCTGATCGATAATTGCACCAAGCGTAAAGTCCAATCTTTTGAAGATTGCTTTACGAGTTATCACCAGATCTGGATGGACGAAGAAGACGCGGGGAGAATAGCTTTTATTACCCCGTAGGGGGTGTACTGCTACAAGATGATGTCATTTGGTCTAAAGAATGCTGGGGCTACCTACATGAGATCCATGACAACTATCTTCCATGATATGATACACAAGAAGATAGAGGTATATGTGGACGACGTCATCATCAAATCCAAGAGGGCTGCAGACCACATAGCAGACTTGAGAACGTTTTCAATAGACTAAGGAGGTACAACTTGAAACTGAAGCCTGCCAAGTGTGCATTCGGGGTTCCCGCAGGAAAGTTATTGGGATTCATTGTCAGCCATCGAAGGATCGACCTAGATCCATCTAAAGTCAAGGTTGTTCAGGAGTGTGACGACCTGACCCGTTGTCTCATGTGTTACTGCTCCATTTCCTCCATTTTATGCTTCTTCATGTTTCGTTATCGGTATATGATGTGTTAGAGTTGATTTGTATTGGTTTTGATAAGAAATGAGATACTTAGTTTCTTTAAGGAAGGCTTAAGTTGGAAAAGTCAACAGACATTGACTTATGAGTTATAGGGATCGGATATAATTTTCGGTGATTCGGTTAGCTTCGGGAGGTGATTTGTGACTTAGGAGTGCAATCGGAATTGATTTTGGAGGTCTGGTATAGAATTAGGCTTGAATTGGCGAAGTTAGTATTTTGGCGATTTCTGGTTGATAGGTGAGATTTTGATCCAAGGGTCGGAATGGAATTTTGAGAGTTGCTGTAGCTTCGATATGTGATTTGTGATGTGTGTGAAAAATTTCAGGTCATTCCGACGTCGTTTGGTTGGGTTTTTTATCGAATGCGTGTTTCAGAAGTATTTTAAAAAACTTAGGCTTGAATTCGATGTGATTTGATGGTTTTGGCGTTGTTTGATGTGTTTTTATGATTGGAACAAGTTTGTATGATGTTTTAGGAGGTGTTGGTATGTTTGGTTGAGGTCCCGGGGGCCTCGGGGTGATTTCGGATGGCTAACGGGAGGTTTTTCGGACTTTGGCTGCTGCAGAAAATTGCAGGTCAGTGCTACAAGATTTTGCTCTATGGGATCGCAAGAGATGGGATGCGATCGCATAGAAAGATTTTGAGGGGTTGTTTGGTTTTTCTATGCGATCGCATAGGGAGTCATGCAATCGTACAGTGTAAATATGATCCGGAATTTTTAGTAGAAAATTGTTCTATGCGATCGCAGGAGTTGGTGTGCGATCGCATAGGGTTGAATTTGGAGCTGGAATTTTGTTATATGCAATTGCATAGAGTTAGCTACAGTTCCCGGGAATTTTGTTCTATGCGATCGCAGGAGCTCTAATGCGATCGCATAGTGTTAGCTACAGTACCTTGACAGAATGTTAAAAATATTTCATCCGCGATTTTGGGTCATTTTTCCTCCATTGTTGGACTTTTTGAGAGCTTTTTGAAGGAAAATGAAGAGGGATTCAAGGAGAATCGATTGGAGGTAAGATTTTTGAACTTAAAACTCGTTCTTATTGTGAAATCCATCTAGAAATTCATGGAAATTAAGCCTAAAATTGAAGAACTAGGGCTTAAGAATTTGAAATTTGATTTGGGCATTTGATAGGCTATTTGAGCTCGGATTTGAGAGTTCTTGATATGTATGAACTCGTGGCGAGATAAGGAATCCGGTGGTGTTAATTTCCTGATTTTTAAAGAAGTGGGCCTGGGGCTCGGTTTTTGCTAGTTTCGAGATTTTTGCTATATTTTGATTGTTTTCGATTGGGTATTGTTCCCTTGGCATATTGTGATGTATTCGCTCTGATTTTGGTTAGATTCGACGCGCGTGGAGGCCTATTTGAGGGTCAAAGGCGCCACGAGCTAGATATTTCACCGGTTCGAGGTGAGTAATACTTGTAAATGATATACTGAGGGTTTGAAACCCCGGATTGCACATCGTAGTGCTATATTGAGGTGACTTGCATGTCGGAGAGTGGGCGTGGGGTAGAGCACCGCTGGGGATTGTGACTTGGTCCGTCCCGATTTATTAAATTACCGCGTATTTGACTGAAACTACTTATTATCATCATAATATTGGGTTGATTGCCATGTTTGGGCTTCGTGCCAACTATGTGAATCCTTCAGGGATTGATATCACTATTTTCGCATTACTTTGCATATTATTTGATTTCAGTCCTGAGTTTAAACACTGTTTTTGAAATGTTCAGTCATATTTCTAAGATTTGAAACTTAAGCTACATTTTCTGACATTTTGAGCTGAGAGCTATTACTTTAATATTGCCCGAATGGCTTACGTGCATATTCTGGACTGAGGATGGATCGGGCTGCATGCCGCAGCGATGCTATGTTGATATTGCGCTTGGGCTGTAAGAGCCCCTCCGGAGTCTGAACCCCCACAGTGAGCGCGGGTACCCAAATGGATCGGGCTGCGCACCACAGCGGTCATATGCATTGCATCGCATTCATGCATTGGTTCCTGTTTGTACTACGTGGCATGACATTTAGCACTCTCATTTCATTGGAAACCATGCTACTTCTTGTACTGTCTACCAGATACCCTGGTGTTAGTTGTTAGTGGAGTGTTGTACCCGAGGGGCTGACTTATGTGCTAACTCGCACTATCTGTTTCGCATTCATTTGCTTAACTGTTGAGAAAGATATTTTCAAAGAGGTTTTAACTGAGCCCATGTATTTTCTAAAGGATTTCACGGTTGTACTATTTTCTCAAAGGCTTGCACTGTTCTGTATAGCATGATGGAGTGCCTTACGTGATTTCTTGCTGCTCAGTTATTATTTACTCTCATTACTCGCTGAGTTGGAGTACTCACTTTACTCCCTGCACCTAGCGTGCAGTTGCAGGAAATTATTACCCAGTAGCGGGTTGAGCTGATTGAGGATTTGCTATCGTAGCTGAGCAAGGTGACCGTCGGCGTTCGCGGCACCGAACTTCGTCTTTTGATTCTAAATCTTGTTTTGTATATTATTGGCCCTGTATTTATGTTCAGATTTTCTTTAGATGCTCGTGACTTCTGACACCCCGGTCGGGCTGTGTTGGGTTGTAAATATCGATTATTATTGTCATTAAGTTGTATTTATCTATTCATTTATGTTTAATAATTTTGAAAGAGGCATCATTGTTCTGTTGGCTGGCCTTGTCTTCACGAGAGACGCCATCACGACCGAGTTTGGAAATTAGGTCGTGACAAGTTGGTATCAGAGCCTAGGTTGCTAGGTCTCGAGAGTCATGAGCAGGTTTAGTAGAGTCTCACGGATCGGTACGGAGACGTCTGTATTTATCCTCGAGAGGCTGCAGAACCTTTAGGAAAACTTCACTTTCGTGGAAATTCTTATCGTGCCTACCTGATTCAGCTTGAGATATAACTCTTGAAATTCCTTCCACACGTCTGTATGCACACGTGAGCGCTCAGTATTATATGCGCCCTGATGGTTTGTGATTCCCCCGATTGAGGGGCGAGATGTGATCTTTGTGAGTTCAATGTTGGGCCAGTCTGGAGGACTTGAGGTCGGATCTTTGCCTATGGCTTGAGCACCAAGGTGCTGATTGTGTGAGCAAGTGTTTTGAATGTATATGTTCAGTATTGTCCCTATTTGCCGAAATGGCGGTTGGACATCCATGTGATGAGTATGCTAGTACTGCGAGATGTATCTATATGACTTGATAGTGACGAAGAAGTCTGCTGGATAATAGATGAACTGTTAAGTGATTCGTTTCCTATTGTGATCTATTGTGTAGCCCCGAATTATGGGTGTGTGAAGAATATTTTTGTGTCTCCTAGTTGGGGAGTAAAGTGCATTACATGTGGCGGGATGAGTTCAAACCCAGGAAGACTAAATGACTGTGCAACGTATATGATGGTGGAAGGCATGCTGAAATACTAAATTAAGGCGAAGCAGGTGGGATATCTCCTGCGGAGTGTTCTTAAGTGGTATGATCCTTATGTGTATGTTACAAGATCTCATGTGTAATTGAAGGGTACGTGTTGAAATTTGAAAATTCGGGTCGCTTAAGAGAGTGGACTCAACTGATGTGGGGATGAATGTGAGATTTGAAGAGGATTACGGTACTAGATGATCGGTGTTTTCACAAACTTGTTGACGATTTGAGTTTAATCTCACTATGATATTGTGGCATCATTAGAGTAAAATTATTATGGGTTATTGAGTGTGTCCTGATATATGGCTTCGAGACAAGTTGGGGAGGTTGCTGTTGATTAGCTGATTGTATGGTTATGTGGTATGTTGGTTCCTTTTCGAGGTATGCTGGCGAATCAGTTCTGGTTGCAGAAATTGAGCCGAGGATGGCACAAGTGAAGAAATTTTTTGACAAAGGTTATATGGTGCTTCGTAGATGTATGGAAATAATAGGATGTCTTGAGTTGTTGATGATAAAGAATCCTCAGTGTATAGAGAAGGAAGATGTTTGTTTGTATTGGAATGAGATCATATCCTGCGGTGTCAGAGTGCTAATAAAGCACGAGTGGTTTTGTTCATTGAGTCAGGTAATTTGCAGTTTTAATAAGAGTGAATGACTTTCGAGAATGATTCTAATATGTTTAAGATTTTACATGTAACGATCAGGTGTTTTAAGGTTGTGTATGTGGTTAGAGACTGTGTTTTTATTGGAAAATGTCAAGACTTGTGGTATTTTTATGTTAATTATGGGATTCTATGCATCAGTATCAGGAAAATAAAGGTAACGGAGTTGGATTCACAGGAAGTTCTTCCTAGTAGATTATTTTGGGAATGTGGTGTTCCTGGGAATATTTGAGAGAGTATTCAGTGGCTTGTGGGTCTTAGACAGTGTGGTCTTGTGCTTGGGTCTCGTGTAGTGAGCCTGAGTTGAGGAACTGTGGTGCTACAGCAAGAGGGAATATCAAGTTGAAAATGAATCAGAAGGAAACCTAGATAAATGAAGTAGCTTGTTAGTGGACTGAATTGGTATGGTAAGGATATGATTAATTCTTTTTGTCTGTTCGAGGCAATGAGTTCGTACAAGTATTTTGCAGCAAAGCTCTTGAGTTCTGACAGCTTGTTTAGCTTGGTCTAGTTAGAAGGATTCAGTCCTGACAGTTTAGCCTGTGCAAATGGAATTGGGAGAGAATTCTTGTTGGGTTTCATCGTGGTTTGGAGATGTATATTTTCTATGGACATGCGGAGCATGGAGTGTGTAATGATTTTACATCTATATGGGATCAATGAAAGTTCTTGACCCGTTGAGTGCGTCGATGTCTGCGGCGCAGAAGGGAGATAAAAGTTCTCATGTTATCCTTGGAGGGTATGGTATATGCGGTATGTTGTAGAGGACCGAGACTGGTGTTTGTGAGGTTTCGGTTCAGTTCTGAAAGGAAGTTCATAAAACCCTTAAGCAACGGGTAGCCTCAGATGACCAAGGAAATGATACTGCTAATTGGAAGTGATTTGACAAGAGAATACGTCTCAGGAAAGGGTAATGTGATTAAACTGATGATACTTCGGTAGTATTGCGGCACTTTCTTGCTAAATCGACTGCTGATATCTGAGTTTGTTTCATGGCACAGGAGAATTTTAGAATATCTTTTATGGAATGATTGGGTACTCGAAGTGTAATATGTATTCATACTGCGGAATTTGGGATCAGGTACAGTGATTCGTGTGCTATATGGAGTTGGGGACTGGGAGTTCTCAGGTTCGGACTGTGTAGCGGTTGTGGATCNCTAGAATATTGTGCTATGGGTTATGTCGAAAAATGCCACAGGTTGCGTGGCGGAGTGCATCGGATTATGTTCTAGCAGAGTGGTTGTATTCCAAAGCCCAGCGGACGGCCGGGAAGGATTGCTTTTCTTAATTGGGACTTCGTGGCGGATGTCAGTGCAGAGGTTTCTACCATTGATTCAGTTTCAGTATTGAGGAACTTTTTCGGATGCGTTTCGTGTGGCCGGGCATGTCGCCGGGCGAGATTGTGGATTTTGGTATTTATTTGGTGCCGGGCACCATATCGTACGGCTCCGGCAGGAGTTATAGTAGTGGGATGAGCAGCTTCAGGCTTCTTGGTATTGAGCTTGTTAGTGATCTAAGGAGATCTGTGAGTTGCTTTTCTGTGTTGTGAGACGTTATGATTTGTTGGATATGGGCACATGTGGTGCGGTTCTATAAAGGATTCAGAAAGGAAGTCGAGCGGGAAGAGTAATTGAGTGTTGCTCGGTGTATGGAGTATTGGTTATGGCCTATTAGGTTGCGTGTCGCGTGTTATTTGTTTCACCGTGGGTGTAATGGATTGCTTGGTTTCAGACATCAATTTGTGCGTGGCTATCTATTTTGAGCATGGTGACTTGAGGTGCTTCATGTGTAACAGTGTTTGGATAGGATCGCGCGTTGTGGAGAGGCCACATGAAGTTATGACCTTTCGAGGAGGATTCAGATACTCTATTTCTATGATGTGAGATAGGGTCTCAGCTTTGTGTTGTAACGGTATTGATGAGCTTGAGGTACAACTATTCTGTTTGAGTCATTTGTCCTGATTTGAGTATGTTCAGACCGTTCCTTAATGGTGCGTGCATTGTGCAAGTTGTGGCTTAGGCCTGTATTGAGGTGTCGTATCACTAGGGTGGTGTGTTGAATTCGAGGTGATCATTGGAGTCATTAATAAATGCGAACAAATGTGATTTCATCTTGTTAGAGGGTTAATATCGAGGTTTGGCCCGGAAATCTGTTGTGGTATTAGTCAACAAGGAAATGGCTTCATGTATGGGTGACCTGAGGAATGGTTACGGTTTATCGCGTGTTTTATTTATCGTTGGCAGTATATAAAAGTGATGGAATAAGACTTTAGCAAAATAAGAGGTTTTCTATCAGTATTTGGTTGTTGTAGGTAACTACTGTGAATAAAAGTTATCGTTTCGAGTGCTTGGATTATGTGGTATATCATGTGATTTCACGGAGGTTGCAGGTATAGGTTATTACAGCTAGTTCGGATTTATTCTGAGTATAAGTGTGAGGTTCAGGTCTTGTGTATAATTTCAGAAAGTGCAATGTGGTTCTATAGTTTATGGTCTAGATGGATTGTGAGATTTCAGCTATGTTGTTTTATCGGGCCTGTATGAGATATGGTGATGTGGGATCACCCCGGGTATATACCTGGTAAGGTTATTCAGCTGTTGGATGGCTTCTAGGACAACTCTGGGTACGCTCGAGGAAGAGCGTTTGTTTAAGTTGGGGAGGATGTGACGACCCGACCCGTCATCTCATGTGTTACTGCTCAGTTTCCCCTATTTTATGCTTCTTCATGTTTCGTTATCGGTATGTGGTGTGTTAGAGTTGATTTGGATTGTTTTTGATAAGAAATGAGATACTTAATCTCTTTAAGTTGGAAAAGTCAACCGGGCATTGACTTATGAGTTATAGGGCTCGGATGTGATTTCCGGTGATTCGGTTATCTTCAGGAGGTGATTTGTGACTTAGGAGTGCGATCGGAATTGATTTTGGAGGTCTAGTGTAGAATTATGCTTGAATTGGCGAAGTTAGTATTTTGGCGATTTCCGATTGACAGGTGAGATTTTGATCCGAGGGTCGGAATGGAATTCCGAGAGTTGCTATAGCTTCGATATGTGATTTTTGATGTTTGTGCAAAATTTCAGATCATTCAGACGTCGTTTGGTTGGGTTTTTGATCGAATGTGTGTTTCAGAAGTATTTGGAAAAACTTAGGCTTGAATTCGATGTGATTTGATGGTTTTGGCTTTGTTTGAGGCGTTTTGATGATTGGAACAAGTTTGTATGATGTTTTAGGAGGTGTTGGTATTTTTGGTTGAGGTTCCGGGGGCCTCGGGGTGATTTCGAATGGCTAACGGGAGGTTTTTCGGACTTTGGCTGTTGCAGAAAATTGCAGGTCAGTGCTACAGGATTTTTCTCTATGCGATCGCAGGAGAGGGGATGCGATCGCATAGAAGGATTTTGAGGGGTTGTTTGTTTGTTCTATGCGATCGCATAGGGAGTCATGCGATCGCACAGTGTAAATTTGATCCGGATTTTTTAGTAGAAAATTGTTCTATGCGATCACATGAATTGGTGTGCGATCGCATAGGGTTAAATTTGAGCTGGAATTTTGTTCTATGCAATCGCATATGGTTAGCTACAGTGCCCGGGAATTTTGTTCTATGCGATTGCAGGAGCTCTAATGCGATCGCATAGTGTTAGCTACAGTACCTTGACAGAATGTTAAAAACATTTCATCCGCGATTTTGGGTCATTTTTCCTCCATTGTTGGACTTTTTGAGAGCTTTTTGAAGGAAAATGAAGAGGGATTCAAGGAGAATCGATTGGAGTAATATTTTTGAACTTAAAACTCGTTCTTATTGTGAAATCCATCAAGAAATTCATGGAAATTAAGCCTAAAATTGAAGAACTAGGGCTTAAGATTTTGAAATTTGATTTGGGCATTTGATAGGCCATTTGAGCTCGGATTTGAGAGTTCTTGGTATGTATGAACTCGTGGCGAGATAAGGAATCCAGTGGTGTTAGTTTCCTGATTTTTCGAAAAGTGGGCCCGGGGCTCGAGTTTTGCTAGTTTCGACATTTTTGCTATATTTTGATTATTTTCAATTGGGTATTGTTCCCTTGGCATATTGTGATGTATTCGCCCTGATTTTGGTAAGATTTGACGCGCGTGGAGGCTGATTTGAAGGGCAAAGGCGCCGCGATCTAGAGATTTCACCGGTTCGAGGTGATTAATACTTGTAAATGATATCCTAAGGGTTTGAAACCCCGGATTGCACATTTTAGTGCTATATAAAGGTGACTTGCACGCCAGATAGTGGGAGTGGGGTAGAGCACCGCTGGGGATTGTGACTTGGTCCATCCCGATTGATTAAATTACCGCGTATTTGACTGAAACTACCTGTTTTCATCATAATATTGGGTTGATTTCCATGTTTGGGCTTCGTGCCAACTATGTGAATCCTTCAGGGATTGATATCACTGTATTCGCATTACTTTGTATATTATTTGATTTCAGTCCTGAGTTTAAACACTGTTTTTGAAATGTTCAGCCGTATTTCTAAGATTTGAAACTTAATCTACATTTTCTGTCGTTTTGAGCTGAGAGCTATTACTTTAATATTGCCCAAGTGGCTTACGTGCATGTTCTGGACTGAGGATGGATTGGGCTGCACGCCACAGCGATGCTATGTTGATATTGCGCTTGGGCTGTAGGATCCCCTCCGGAGTTTGAACCCCCACAGTGAGCGCGGGTACCCAAATGGATCGGGCTTCGCGCCGCAGCGGTCATATGCATTGCATTGCATTCATGCATTGGTTCCTATTTGTACTACGTGGCATGACATTTAGCACTCTCATTTCATTGGCAACCATGCTACTCCTTGCACTGTCTACCGGATACCGTGGTGTTAGTTGTTAGTGGAGTGCTGTGCCCGAGGGGCTGACTTATGTGCTGACTCGCACTATCTGTTTTGTATTCATTTGCTTAACTGTTGAAAAAGATATTTTCAAAGAGGTTTTAACTGAGCCCAGGTATTTTCTAAAGGATTTCACGGTTTTACTGTTTTTTCAAAGGGTTGCACTGTTCTGTATAGCATGATGGAGTGCCTTACGTGATTTCTTGCTGCTCAGTTATTATTTACTCTCATTACTCACTGAGTTGGAGTACTCACTTTACTCCCTGCACCTCGCGTGCATTTGCAGGAAATTGTTACCCGGTAGCGGGTTGAGCTGATTGAGGATTTGCTATCGTAGTTGAGCAAGGTGACCGCCGGCGTTCGCGGCACCGGACTTCATCTTTTGATTCTAAATCTTATTTTGTATATTATTCGCCCTGTAGTTGTGTTCAGATTTTCTTTAGATGCTCGTGACTTGTGAAACCCCGGTCGGGCTGTGTTGAGTTGTAGATATTGATTATTATTGTCATTAAGTTGTATTTATCTATTCATTTATGTTTAATAATTTTAAAAGAGGCGTCGTTGTTCTGTTGGCTGGCCTTGTCTTCACAAGAGGCGCCATCACGATCGGGTTTGGTAATTGGGTCGTGACAAGGAGTTACCTCTGCCTAGGAGCAAAAAGGACATGATGAGCTTCTTAGGGCGTCTCAATTATATCAGTCACTTTATAGCACAGTCCACAGTCATATGTGAACCCATGTTCAAGATACTGAGGAAAGATGCCGAGACAAGCTAGACCGAAGACCGTCAGAAAGTTTTTGACAAAATCAAGGAATACCTATCCACACCACCGGTTTTGGTCCCGCCAGAGCCATGACGGCCTTTTCTACTCTATCTATCGGTATTGTATGGAGCCTTCGGATGTGTTCTGGGACAACATGACGAGACAGGAAAAAAGAAGCAAGCCATATACTACTTGAGTAACAAGTTTACACCTTACGAAGCACGATACTCTTTGATGGAATGCACATGATGTGCCTTGACCTGGACGGCCCAGAAGCTAAGGCATTACTTCTGTTCCTATACCACATACCTTATATCTAGGATGGATCCTTTGAAGTATATATTTCAGAATCCCATGCCTATGGAAAGTTGGCCAAATGGCAGATACTGTTGAGTGAGTTCGATATCGTCTACGTAACTCAAAAGGCGGTCAAAGGACAAACATTGGCAGATAATATTGATGATAATCTAGTGGGAGGAGAATATGAACCCTTGAAAACATATTTTCCTGATGAAGAAGTGTCGTTTGTAGGAGAGGACATTACTAAAGCATCCGACGGCTGGAGGATGTTATTTGACGGAACTACAAATTTCAAAGGAGATTGGAGCAGTTTTGGTATCAGAAATAGGTCAACATTATCCGGTATCTGCTAAACTCAGATTTCCCTGCTCTAACAACATGGAGGAGTATGAAGCCTACATATTAGGACTCAACATGGCAATTGACATGAACATTCAAGAGCTGCTAGTAATTGGGGATTTAGATTTGCTTTTGCACCAGGTACAAGGAGAGTGGCCACCAAGAATTCCAAGATATTTCCATATCTTCACCATGTGAAGGAATTGAGAAAGAGGTTCACCAAGATAGATTTTTGGCATGTACCCAGAACTCAGAATGAGTTTCCTGATGCATTGGCCACCTTATCATCTATTATACATCATCCGGACAAGAATTTCATCGATCCCATCCCAGTGAGAATTCATAATCAACCGGCATATTGTGCTCATGTTGAAGAAGAAATAGGCGGAAAACCTTCGTTCCATGACATCAAGGAGTATTTGGAGAAAGGAGAATATCCAAAGCATGCAAACCGCACTCAGAAATGCACACTTTGGAGGTTGTCCAATCACTTCTTCCATAGGGTAGGAAATTTGTACAGGAGAACTCCTGATTTAGGTTGCTAAGATGTGTCGACGCAAAAGAAGACTTTAAGTTACTTAAGTAGATACATGCTAGGAGCTGCGGCCCATATATGAATTGTTGTCTTGGCCAAGAAGATACTCAGGGTCGGCTACTTTTGGATGACCTTGGAGACCTGCGTTCAGTACGTCCGCAAATGCTACCAATGTCAAGTGCATGCTGATATGATAAAGGTGCCACCAAATGAGCTTAATGCAACAAGCTCACCTTGGTTGTTCGCTGCTTGGGGAATGGATGTCATTGGTCCAATCGAGCACACTGCTTCAAACGGACATAGGTTTATTCTGGTAGCCATTGATTACTTCACAAAATGGGAAGAGGCTGCATCTTACAAAGCTGTAACCAAGAAAGTTGTCGTAGACTTTGTCAAAGACCGTATTGTTTGCCAATTTGGAGTTCCTGAGTATATTGTTACTGATAATGCTGCCAACCTCAACAGTGGTCTAATGAAAGACATGTTTGAAACTTTCAAAATCAAGCATAAGAATTCCACAGCCTATAAACCTCAAATGAATGGAGCAGTAGAAGCCGCCAACAAAAACATCAAGAAGACACTGAGGAAGATGGTAGAAAACCACAAAAAAGGGCACGAAAAGCTACCTTTTGCTCTGTTAGGATATCGCACTACAATTCGCATATCAACCAGAGCAACTCCCTACATGTTGGTTTATGGTATCGAAGCTGTCATCCCAGCCGAGGTAGAGATTCCTTCTCTAAGAGTTATACAGGAAGCTGAACTCAGCAATGCAGAATGGGTAAGGAGCCACTATGAACAATTGGCCCTTATCGATAGAAAGAGGATGAACGCAGTGTGTCACGGCCAACTTTATCGGAACAGAAAGTCCAGAGCTTTCAATAAAAGTGTCACCTAAGGAAATTTGCACTAGGTCAGTTAGTGCTGACAAAAGATCTTCCCACATCAAGATGAAGCCAAAGGGAAATTCTCTCCCAACTGGCAAGGTCCGTACATGGTTAACAGGGTGATGACAGGAAGAGCACTCATACTTGCAGAAATGGACGGAGAAATCTGGCAAAATTCGATCAATTCAGATGCAGTCAAGATATACTATGCTTAGACTATTTACATTTACTCATGTGATGTAATTGAACTATGCTTGACCTGATTCCCGTTTAAGAGGGCATACGTAGGCAGCCTTATGGGTTCGGTCATACCACAATAAAATTTCCACATCCCCTAAGATTAGAAACTGGGGCAGAATTTTGAGGAGGACCCTTAAAATTCCGGAGCAAGTCCAGCCGACACCAACATATGTCTGACAGTCAGGAATCGGTTAAGAAACTGGGGTAGAATTTTGAGAGGGATTCTTAAAATTCCGAAGGAGGTCCAACAAGACTCGTTACTCGCAAGCGGCTAAAGGATCATCTACCAAATTGGGGCAGAATTTTGAGGAGGACCCTCAAAATTCTTACATAAGATAGTTGCAGTGTCTGTGAAATATGTTGCAGTCACTGGTTCATCTAAAAATCACTTGATATATTAATATGTTTCTAAAGTGACTCTATTTTATCAATAATTGCATTTTTTTCAAAAACTCTATTTCCATGACAGTCAGGTGATACCCAGGGAAACTCGAAAGGGCCTCCAGAATGGACCAAAGCAAGGCCAGCAGACAGAAGCAATAACTAACCTCCCTTCACAAAACTTACGATTTTTCTTTGAACGCAGGCACATCTAACGTAACTATAACATCCACAAATATATATTCGTAGCAAGATCACTATCAATCAGCCCATCAGACACCGAATATATTTCCAGCTAAGACATATGCTACTCTTATTTGGTACTCGCTCATAGCATGGGACTAAGCCATGTCTCGCATACCTGCATGAGGCTAATCCTTGTCTCCCCACCTGCATGAGGCTAACCCTTGCCTCCCTACCTTGCATAAGGCTAATCCTTGCCTCCCCACGTGCATGAGGCCAATCCTTGCCTCCCTACCTTGCATGGGTCTAATCCTTGCCTCACCACCTGCATGAGGCTAATCCTTGCCTTCCTACCTTGCATGAGGCTAATCCTTGCCTCCCCACATGCACGAGGCTAATCCTTGCCTCCCCACCTGCATGACACTAATCATTGCCTCCCTACCTTACATGAGGCTAATCCTTGCCTCCCCACCTGCATGAGGCTAATCCTTGCCTCCCTACCTTGCATGAGGCTAATCCTTGCCTCACCACCTGTATGAGGCTAATCATTGCCTCCCTACCTTGCAAGAGGCTAATCTTTGCCTCCCCACATGCATGAGTCTAATCCTTGCCTCCCCACCCGCATGAGGCAAATCCTTACCTCCCTACTTGCATGAGGAGAATCCTTGCCTCCCTACCCTGCATGAGGCTAATCCTTGCCTCCCCATTCGCATGATGCTAAGACCTGCCTCCCTAATTGCATGAGGCTAATCCTTGCCTCCCCTTATCTGCATGAGGCTAATCCCTGTATCCCACTTGCATGTGGCTGATCCTTGTCTCAATACCTGCATTAGGCTAATCCTTGCCTCCCTATCTTACATAAGGCTAATCCTTGCCTCCCCAGCTGCATGAGGCTAATCCTTGCCTCCCTACCCTATATGAGGCTAATCCTTGCCTTCCTATTCGCATGAGGCTAATCCCTGCCTCCCCATATCTGCAGGAGGCTAATCTTTGCCTCCCCATATCTGCATGAGGCTAATTATTGCCTCCATACCTGCATGAGGCTAATCCCTACCTCCCACTTGCATGGGGCTAATCCTTGTCTCCATACCTGCATGAGGCTAATCATTGCCTCCCTACCTTGTATGAGGCTAATCCTTGACTCCCCACCTGTATGAGGCTAATCCTTGACTCCCTATCCTATATGAGGCTAATCCTTGCATCCCCATTCGCATGAGGCTAATCCTTGCCTCCCTAATTGCATGAGGTTAATCCTTGCCTCCCCATATCTACATAAGGCTAATCCTTGCCTCCGTACCTGCATGAGGCTAATCCCTGCCTCCCACTTGCATGGTGCCAATCCTTGTCTCCATATCTGTATGAGGCTAATCCTTGTTTCCATACCTGCATAAGGCTAATCCTTGCCTCCCCATCTTGCATGAGGATAATCCTTGCCTCCCCATCTTGTATGAGACTAATCCTTGCCTCCCTATCTGTATGAGGCTAACCCTTGCCTCCCTGTTTGCATGAGGCTAAGCCCTGCCTCCCTATTACTTGTATGGGGCTAATCCCTACCTCTATATTTGTATAAGGCTAAGCACTTCCTCCTATCTGCATGGGACTAAACATTGTCCCTCTTTGCATAAATGTTGTTGTACTCCGGTACTATCTATTTGCTCCTCTATCGGGCTAAGCTCCGCCTTAATCTTCCAAGACTAAGCCTTATCTTGACAACATCTTATTATTGCATCTAATGGGCTGAAATATCGCCAATATGTCCAAAGGCATCATAGCCTAAAAGCATCATCCTCATAGACGGAAGACACTATGCCATGGCCCGAGGATCCCTCAAATTCGCATATCATTATTCAAAGGCATCATGGTTCGGAGGCACCATCTGCATGGCCCGGGAATACCATTTCATGTCCTGAAAATCCCTCACTACACAATTCATGGCCCATCCGAGGACGTCATCCTTAACCGTCCAAAGACAGCTCTCATGGTCCAAAGGGAATCTGCATCATGTTTAAACTTTCTTACCAATACATGGTTGTAGCATCTCTTTATCTGCAGGTGATCAACATGCAACCGCTATCCTAGCAGGAGCGACCTTGCTCCAGTTCCTTCAATTGTTCCAAACCTAAATCGCTCACCATAACCGCTCTTGCATCTCGTGCCCGTTCTTGCAATGACTTCATCGGTATATTCCTCCAATGAATCCAGAACAACACGAGGACTGATTCCTATAAGACCAAGGATATGTAGGCAACTCGAAGATCGGAGTCCGGCCTCTGCCTTTCAAAACATCCCATCTGGTCAAAATCGGCCATTATTTCTTTATCCGAAAACTCTTTCATCCTTCCAGGGTAAAGAGGGGAAGCTATTGATACCCAATTTTTCCCATAATATTTCAAAACTATGCCTGGGCATTAATTAGTATTTTTCATACAATTTCTACATTTATAAAAAAATATTTTAATTAATTTCTCCAAGCATTTATTTTATAAAACAATCATTAAATTGCATCATAAAATAGTTTTAATAATTTTTATGGCTTAATTTTATCAATTGCATTTGTATTATGTTTTGATTATTGCACAAATAGCCACATCTGTATTTTTAGATACAATTGCAATTACTTTGCAATTGTAGCCTACGCATGTATTATTAAGTAATTACTTTAAAACTTTAAAACATTAGCCTACGCATGGAAAATATTTTTTATTTTTTTAAATATTAAGTAATTACTTTAAAACATTTTCATGCATTATAATCATTTTTTATAATTTATTAACCATTTTTAAAAATTGTTTAGCAATTAATTACGTATTTAACAAGTAGCCCTTTTTATTTAAAACTTAGCCTATTAATTTTCCCAATTTTAACCCTCTAAACCAGCCCATAAACCCCAGGCCCAAATACCCATCTGCCCAACCCAATACCCGGCAAAATTCTAGCCGTTGATCATTTTGATCAATGATCCAGGTTCCCCATTTTCATAATTAAACTAACATAAACCTCAAAACCCTAATCATTCTTACCACCACCCCGTCGTCACTCATCTCCTTTCTCTCTCGACTTCTCTCAAATCCCAACCCTAATCCCCCTCGCCGTCACTTACCTGCCGTCGATCATGGTGGATTATCACCACCCTCAAGCCTCTAATGGCTCTCCTACGTCGGGTTTCTACTATCTCTGAGGTCCTCAAGGGACCAGGGCCTGTCCACCAATGACTTCAATCCTGTCCTGGCCTGTCTCAGGCCTTCATGGCTCGATCTCCAATAAGATCTTATTTTTCGGCTAAACCTATGGTTTCTAAGCTGATATTTTCATCTATGGGTTATTTCCTCGAAACCCTAATTTTGTGTCTTAAACATCTCAGATCTGTACAAATCTGAGACAAGCCAAACCTATTTCATGTGCTTTCCCATAAAAACTTCTGATTTTCAAACGATGTTTCATTTTTCTAAAACTAGGGTTTTTTGAAAACCTTTGTTCTTCAAATATTTTCTGATTTTAGGTGTTTTAATCCTGTTCTTATGTGTTTTCGACTGCTTTTATTAAGCTTTTCCTAACCCTAAATAGTTATGCTAGAATCCCCAATTTTTGGTACCCTGTTTGGATTTTGAGTTCATCCTTGATTATTTGCTACATGATCTTGCTATGTATTTAAATCTCATGATTACTGCCTCGTTTAGTAAGAGTAATTTGTAATTTTTACCCTAGTATGCCTCTATTAGGGTTTCAGCTTCGATCCTTTATGTTTATACTTTGTTTACTTGCTTATTCATGGGAAATCTATATTATTTTCCTTAAAACCAGTATTATTTTGAATCTTGCATTCACTGATTTGCTATGGTGATACTTATGTGCTGATTTTCCCTAATTATTTCCATATTTTACAGTCTTCAATTATCTCCTACCTTATTTGTAACTAACTATGTTATTCACTGATTTTTAATACTTATTTCCTTAAATGAACCCTTGTGTATCTACCCCAAATTGCCTACTATGTACCTAAGTTATTTGATTTATTTCCTTATTTGTTTCTTGTTCTTTACCGTTGGTGAATTACTCCCTTAATTAAGAGAAGGTCTTACTGATTTTTATGCTTGATTGATTCTGTGACTCTCCAATCACTGAACAATTTATTGCTTACCTTATTTGTCTAGCTCTCAACTGCTACATATATACCCTCTTCTATTCTCACTAGGACGAGTTCAGCAACTCTGCCTTACACTTAAAAGCTTTTTGCTCTTTCTTGTTACTTGCTACTCTTACTAAACTAGCCGGCTGTAAGCCAAGACTAGTTATTGCACCACACTTGCCTCTATATTATTTTTCTGCTCCTCTTAACTGGTATATTCTGATTCAATTTCAAGTCCAAAACACTATGTTTTCTGTTATTGCTTTAGTTTACCGATTTCTAGTCTTGTTCCTACTTATTATCTGGTAGTTCAATATGTACTTAGCCCGCTTAAATCTTAGCATGAATGAGTTCTGTCCTATTCAACCAATGATTAATATGTCTAAGGAATTACCTATTGCTTCCTCTACCATGCTTCAGTCTAACTGTGCTCCATGTATGTCAGCATTGTTTGCTTATTTTCCTATCTAGGCTCTGGTATTAACCTGTTTTGCTAAAGTGATCAAATACCCCTAAGTAATTCTTATTCTATGTTCAATTATGTCTAATACAACTAGGTTCCTAACTTTCAGTTTTGAAGTCCATGCCTTATGTTTGTATCATTAGCTATATGACAAACTCCTTAACCCTATAAACTCCTAAAAGCTTCTGTGCTTCTGTTGTTATGTGTGTCACTATATAAGTTGCATATGTCTCTCAATCCTAATATCCCTGTGTGCATTATATTGTTAAGAGATGTCGAATCTGTAGTTAATCTGCTGCTTGTTAATTTTTCAAATATTCATATTGTCCCTTCAAAACTGTTTACTACAATTCAATTCCTTTTGTCATAAAACTTCCTTACTTAATTAAGTCCTTTTCGATACTATTTTTTATATCAAAACTATGTCAAGCACTCTCACATTACTCCTAGAATATTAGGTTCTGCCCTTCTGGCATTTGTACTGCCTTGAGATTCTTGAGATCTCTCTGAACTCTGGCATGTCAGAGTTGGACTTTCCAAACTGCACCTAAATGAGTTATTGTTTGAGAAAAGGTCTAGGTGTGAGAACTACCCGGGATCCTTGAGGTCCTTAGGAAACTCTGACACACCTAAACATGATACTGTTTATGGAACATTGGCTTTTGAAGCGAGCAGTCCTTCTTCCTTCTTAAAGTGTATTTTAAAATCTCTTAAGTAACACGTCGATTTGCAAAAACTCAAATATAACTTTTATGTTTAAACTACTAAAACACTTGATTTTTAAAATACATTCTTTTACTAATTATCAAGAAATCAGGTATAAGGACTAAATGAAGCACCTTAAGCTTTTTATGAACATCTTCAGAGTTAAATTACCTTTCTAAAAGTCAAGTTAAGTTTTCAAGCTTATTCAAAAAAAACATATGAGGTTCCACGAGACAATTGTATGTGATACGAAGGTGATTATGAGATTATGAGAATAAGTGTATCAATGAGCCAAGATTGGCTAAGTTCTTGTTGTGGCCTATTATGTGCATTCAAAGTTCATATCATACATGACATATTATGCATGTACTTTGAGCAATAATCGGAGGTAAGGGGCCTATTTGCCCGAAAGACTATATATATTGTACAGATGGCCACAAGTTGGCAATGTGATACCGGTTACTACCGAGAGAGACCGGTATTGCTAGCATTTGGTTGGGTATGTCATGCATTTGCGTCAATACACATGGATTCATGACATATGATTACACGAGCATACCATGCATATTTGATTACTATGATGTCGGACGTCGGCCATGGAGGCTATGAGAGTTTTAGTGTCAGGTGGTATCTCTATTACCTTTTTTACATCAGCTATGTATGATTCTACTTTTTTCCTTACATAATAGTACATTTTTATTCGTACTGATGTCCCGTTGCCTGGGGACACTATATTTTTGTTTTGTGCGTGCAGGTCCAGGTAGGGACTCTGATCGACCCCTCCGTTAGGATTTTGGGGTTCACCTGTGCGTTGGTAAGCTCCACCTCTTCCTGGAGCTTTCATAGGATAGTTACTTTTGTTGTACGGTTTGGGTATAGTCGGGGCCTTGTCCCGATAGTGCTTATGACACTCTTAGAGGCTATTGTGGACACAACATTCTGGGTTTCTTTTTACAGCTTCCAGTCTCCAGCCCATAGGCTTGGTATGTATATATATGTGTGTAGGCATGTATGTCTCCAGTCGCAGCCTCGTCGTCCAACTAGTACTTTATTATTTTGGCCCGTCTACCTTTGTTTATATGGCTTATTATTATTTAGGTCATGACCTTAATGGTCCAGGCTTAGTATTCCAGATGTTGTGCTGTCCGATCTGTTGGGCCCCCAGTTTAGTTAGCTTGTATGTTTAGTGGCTAACTCGATCGAATACCGTATCGAGTGCCAGTCGTGCCTCCCCTAGTTTGGGGCGTGACAAACTTGGTATCAGAGTAGGTCGTATCCCAGGGAATCCACAAGTCGTGTCTAGTAGAGTCTTGCTTATGGATGTGTTATGCAGCATACTTATAATCAGGAGGCTATGAGGCATTTCAGAATAGTTACGTTTCTTTCAATTAATAGATCATGCTATAGAGTGAAGTTATAAGAACATATGAAATCTAAATCATGGTTTGTGTTTATCATCTAACAGGCTACCTACGCTCAAGAGATGGCACAGTGAGAGATAGGTATAGATTCGGGGGAAGGTACCCGTCATTCCCTACTGGGTAAAAAAGATAGATTTCCCTTAGAGGCACACAGTGAGTCTCCAGTACCCCTAGTTTTAGCTTCCCCAGCACTTGTTGGAACCCAGGGAGATGCAGTACCCCAAGCCTCACAAGTTCCATTAGTACCTGAGGCAGCTAGAGACATAAGACTTCCATCACTTATTTTCCCCCATCAGAGACTAGGGAGAAGGGGATGAGGGAGGTAGTTAAGTTGCTGACTAGGATGGTTTCTATTCATGAGTGACAGCTAGAGTCGGGAGCAGACTCCCGGAGAGATCGGACAGAAAGATCGACGATACGAGAGTTTCTTCACTTGGCCCCTCCATTATTTACAGAATCCAGTTCCACTGAGGATCCTCAGGACTTTATAGACAATATGTATAGAGTATTGAGGATGATGCATGCCTCCGTTACCGAGGCTGTAGAGTTGGCTTCTTTTCGACTACGTGATGTAGTCGTCCTATGGTATGAGGCATGGGAGAGATCTAGAGGACCTGATGCTCCGCCAGCAGAGTGAGAGGACTTCTCTGTGGATTTTTATAGCCCATTATTTTCCACGGGAGGTTCGGGAGGCCCGTTTTGACCAGTTTATTAGCCTGAAGTAGGGGGATATGAGTGTGAGGGATTATAGCTATAAGTTTAATTCTTTGGCGAGGTATGCACCAGATATTGTACGTACCATGAGGGCTAGAGTTCATTATTATGTGGATGGTTTGGGGGATCATCTGATTAGAGACTGTAGGGTAGCATCCCTATCGGATGATGTAGATATTTCTCGCATATAGGCTTTCGCTCAAACTACAGAGGACTTTTCCCGTCGGATTCGTGATACTCGCAGGGATAGGGAGTAGAGTAAGAGGGCTCATACTATGGGGTCTTATAGGGAGCCACGGGGTAATTTTAGGCCCCCACTCCATCGATATCCACCTGTCAGCAGGTAGTTTCCCACCACAGATACAGGTCCAGCGATTTGATCGTTATATTCAATCAGGACCAGGGTAGAGCTCAGGCCAGCCTGAGGGCCGTTCACAGGAGCATTCCGCACAAATGAGACATCCTACTCCCCCATGTACTCAATGCGGTAAGCTGCACACCAGACATTGTAGACAGGGTTCGAGTGCATGTTATCATTGTGGGTAGACAGGATATTTTATTAGTCGGTGTCCGGGGTTAGGTAGAGGTGCACCAACTCAGCCTTAAGAATCCATAGTAGCCTCTTCGCCCTCAACCCATGCTCCCCGGCTAGGTCCACAGTTTACTCAGGGTTGTGATAGGGGGAGAGGTGGAGGAGACACATCAGGTTCTAATGGTGGCCATAGCCGTTTTTATACACTCACAGGCCGACAGGATTCAGAGGCATCCCCAGATATTGTCATAGAATGGCTCCTGCAGAGATAAGGGAATTGAAGGAACAACTAAAGGACTTGCTCGATAAAGACTTTATTAGGCCAAGTACATCCTCATGGGGTGCTCCGTTGCTCTTTGTTCGAAAGAAAGATGACTCCTTGCGGATGTGTATCGACTACAAGCAACTAAATAAAGTCACTATCAAGAATAAGTATCCTCTTCCACGGATTGATGACTTGTTTGACCAGTTACAAGGTGTCAAATGCTTTTCGAAGATCGACTTGTGATCCGGTTATCATCAGCTACGAGTCAGGGATATTGATATCCCAAAAATAGCATTTAGGACGAGGTATAGCCATTTTGAATTCCTTTTCATGTCTTTCGGGCTTACAAATGCCCCAGCAGCCTTTATGGATCTTATGAACCGGGTATTCAAACCAGTCTTGGATGCATTTGTGATTGTATTTATTGACGACATCCTGACATATTCACGATCGGAAGCCGAGCATGCGGACCACTTGCGAGATGTATTGCAGACTCTCTAGGACTACATGTTATATGCTAAATTCTCTAAATGTGAATTTTGGCTAACTTCTATAGCTTTTCTTGGTCATGTTATTACCGGAGATGATATCAAGGTTTATGGCCAAAAGATTGAAGCTATGATGACTTGGCCGAGGCCCTTGAATCCGACAGAGGTTCGTAACTTTTTAGGCTTGGTAGGGTATTACCGAAGGTTTGTGGAGGGATTTTCCTCTATCTCTGCACCATTGATGAAATTGACACATAAGGGAGCTAAGTTTCAGTGGACTGAGGCATGTGAACAAAGTTTTCAGGAGCTAAAGAAAAGGCTTATAACGGCACCTGTCTTGACTCTTTCGAATGGCACTGAGGGTTATGTTGTATATTGTGATGCCTCGAGAATTGGCCTAGATTGTGTTCTTATTCAGCATGGTAAGGTTATAGCATATGCCTCCAGACAGTTGCGGACACATGAACAGAACTATCCTACGCACGATCTTGAGTTAGCCGCAGTTGTCTTCGTGCTAAAAATTTGGTGGCATTATCTATATGGGGTTCATATTGATGTTTTCACTGACCACTAGAGCCTTTAGTATTTATTTAAATAGAGGGAACTGAACCTACAAAAAAGAAGATGGCTAGAATTACTAAAGGACTATGATATTGATATTTTATATCATCCCGGCAAAGCTAATATTGTTGCTGATGCCCTTAGCCGGAAGTCAATGGGCAGTCTAAGCCATGTTGAAGTTAATAAGGTCAAGATGACCAAATATCTATTCCATCTAGCTAGTTTGCAGGTGCGTTTGGAAGATGCAGAGGGTGGATGCATTCTCGTTCAGAATACGGCAAAATCTTCTTTTGTTACTGAAGTAAAAGACACGAGGATCCTGAGCTTATAAAACTGAGGGAAAGTATTCCACAATAGCAACAACCTTTATTTGAGCTAACTGGAGATGGAGTCCTTAGATACTAGGGCCGCTTATGTGGACCAACAGTCAGAGAGCTTCGCGCCAAGATTCTTTTGGAGGCCCATTATTCTAGATATGCAGTTCACCCCGGAGCGATAAAGATGTATTGGGACCTTCGACAGATCTATTGGTGGAATGGAATGAAAAAAGATATTGCGGAGATGGTAGCCCAATGTCCCAACTGCCAGTAAGTTAAAGCCGAACATCAGAGGCCTGGAGGCCTAACTCAGTATATTGAACTTCCATTATGGAAATGGGACATGATAAATATGGAATTCATCACTGGTTTACCTCACACTCCATGGAGGTATGATGCTATTTGGGTAATTATTGATAGGCTTACAAAATCTGCTCATTTCTTGCTAGTCAGGACGACATATTCAGCCGAGGATTATGCCAAGCTTTACATTCGAGAGATTGTTCGCCTTTAGGGAGTGCCATTATCTATTATCTCTGATCAAGGGGCTCAATTTACAGCACTTTTTTGGAAATATTTTTAGAAGGGTCTAGGCACGCAGCACAAAGTCGGCAGAAGTCTTCTGCGGATGTTCGACGACGAGACTTAGAGTTTGATGTAGAAGATTGAGTTTTCCTAAAAGTATCTCCTATGAAGGATGTCATGCGATTTGGAAAGAAGGGGAAGCTCATCCCTAGGTACATTGGACCATATAAGATTATTCGGAGGATTGGTAGGGTGGCATACGAGCTTGATTTGCCTTCAGAATTGGAAGCAGTCCATCCTGTGTTTCATGTATCTATGTTGTGGAAGTGCATTGGAGATCCTTCACATATTACGCCCATTGAGGATATTCACATTGCTAAAGACTTATCTTATACAGAGGTACCAATAGTTATTAGATCGGCAGGTAAGAAAGCTTCGAACTAAAGAAATGGCTTTCGTGAAAGTGTTATGGAGAAATAACAACATCGAGGAAATGACCAGGGAAGTTGAGGAGGAAATGACGAAGAAGTACCCCCACCTATTTACAACTTAAGGTGAGTCGCATTTAAATAATTGGCAATTATTTCTTTACAGCAACTTAATTGGATTTTAAATGACTTGAAAGTGCAATTTAAATTTCTTATTGTGAGATAGCTATACGAAGCCTAGTAGGTGGAATCTTCAGAATTTGATTTATGCTTTGCAAATGTAAAAAATATAGACTCGCAAATAACGTATTAGCGGAAAAGAAATAAAACCAAGGAATTGACTTGACCCATTCGCGGACGAATGTTCTAAAGGGGGGAGACTGTGAGACCCCAAGTGTTTTTTTTTCTCTCTTCTCTTACGTAATATACGTAACGTGATATGGTAATATTAGGTATATATGATTGGGTATAGCACATTGGGAGAATAAGAATGAAAATGTGTGGTAATATCAAGGAACTAAACTAAAGCTTTAGGTTAAAGGAATCCCTTAAACAAAGGTTCGTGGTTAAAGAAATAGCTCGGGTAGCACCCCGCGCGTTCAGAAGGTTTAAGTTAACTTGCACCTATGGGATAAGACTAAGAGTGTCTAATATGCTAATAATAATATGTTATGAGGTATTATAATATCACACTAGTCACATGTTAAGTTTTGGAGTCAAGCAAGTTGCGAAATAAAGGTCGGCAAAAGTTATCGTAAATTTCTCTAATAAATTTTCTAAACTTTGGGTCAAATGTATCAAATCATTTC
Organism: Nicotiana glauca; assembly: GCA_026770625.1. NCBI lineage: Eukaryota > Viridiplantae > Streptophyta > Magnoliopsida > Solanales > Solanaceae > Nicotiana > Nicotiana glauca. Next base: position 97,895 of record MU762129.1, on the reverse strand, counting down.
TCCTAATATATAAAGAGTTATGAGATCTACAACCTACCGAATCGAAGGTATACAATTCTAGTTTGTAGCCAAAAAAACCTCACATCAAACCGACATTGAAGTAAAAGGTTATGACTATTTTACCGCGGACTGTCCGGGCAGAAACCGGGTCGCGAACCAGGTTGGGTCAAACAAGTGGTATAAGTCGGCGAATTCGACTTTTAAGACCCCAAAATATTTTATTTTAGTCCCAAAACAGTAATCAAGCTGAAGAGAAGGTTCCATGGTGTTCTTGAGTGATTAAGGTGCATTTTTAACGATTTCTATCGTTAAAGTTTGCCCCCGTGCCTAAAAACGCAATCTCTATGCTTTGAAATCGTTTCCCCCTTCTATTAGCTGTGTTTGGAGCTATTTTTGGAAGATAGAAATTTTTTGTTCTTGCTGGTTCTTCAGGATTTATACTTGTTTTGCCAAGGTAATCATCTTGGGACTCTTTTATGATCGTTTTTACAAAGTTCTACGGACGTTTCATCAAGTTAGGGTCATATGGCAAATCTGCCAATTTAAACTCACTAATGAACTGTTTATAGGTGTCTATAAGCTACATATATATATAGTGTTTGCGAAGCTTAGGACGTAAGGAATAACTTTCATGAAGGAACTACAGGCATTCGGACGTTCGTTGGAGAGGTATGTTAAGGCTAAGCTCTGTCCTTCCTTTTTGCACAAATTCTAGGAAATTCCTAAGACGCCAAACGTATTATTTTACTATTCTATTGCTAGAAAGACCTTCTGTGAAAGGCATTGGGATCGTAGCAGAAGTATTTTCATGATGCTATTAGGTTGATATTCCACTCATTCGGTTAAATAGGGTATTTGACATCTATATATGTTATTTTGTCATCTTTCTTAACTATATGTCTATATATATGAATTATTATTCGCCTTTGGGTTGTGTGACTTAAAAATAAAGGCATTTAGTATTTGAGATCAGTCCTTCTTCCTTGTTAAAGTGTATTTTAAAATCTCTAAAGTGACACGTCTATTTCCAAAAACTCAAATATAATTTTTATGTTTAAACAACTAAAACACTTGATTTTTGAAATACTTTCTTTTACTAATTATCAAGAAATCAGGTATAAGGACTAAATGAAGTACCTTAAGCTTTTTATGAACATCTTTTGAGTTAAATTAACTTTCTAAAAGTCGAGTTAAGTTTTCAAGCTTATTAAAAAAAACATGTGAGGTTCCACGAGACAATTGTATGTTATACGAAGGTGATTATGAGATTATGAGAATAAGTGTACCAATGAGCCAAGATTGGCTAAGTTCTTGTTGTGGCCTATTATGTGCATTCAAAGTTCATATCATACGTGGCATATTATGCATGGACTTCGAGCTATAATCGGAGGTAAGGGCCTATTTTCCCGAAAGACTATATATATTGTACAGATGGACACAGGTTGGCAATGTGATACCGGTTAGCTACCGGGAGAGACCGCCATTGCTAGCATTTGGTTGGGTATGTCATGAATTTGCATCAATATATATGTATTCACGATATACGATTACACGAGCATACCATTCATATTTGATTACCATGATGTCGGACGTCAGCCATGGAGGCTATCAGAGTTTCAGTGTCAGGTGGTATCTCTATTACCTTTTTTAAATCAGCTATGTATGATTCTACTTTCTTCCTTACATACCAGTACATTTTTATTCGTACTAATGTCCCGTTGCCTGGGGACACAGCATTTTTGTTTTGTGCATGCAGGTCCAGGTAGGGACTCTGATCGACCCCTCCGTTAGGATTTCGGGGTTCAGCTGTGAGTTAGTAAGCTCCACCTCTTCCTGGAGCTTTCACCGGATGGTTACTTTTGTTGTACGGCTTGGGTACAGTCGGGGCCTTGTCCCGACAGTGCTTATAACACTCTTAGAGGCTATTGTGGACACAGTATTCTGGGTTTCTTTTTGCAGCTTCTAGTCTCCAGCCCATAGGCTTGGCATGTATATATGTTTGTGTATGCATGAATGTTTCCAATCGCAGACTCATCGGCCAGCTAGTACTTTATTATTTTGGCCCGTCTACCTTTGTTTATATAGCTTATTGTTATTCACGTCATGACCTTAACGGTCCAGGCTTTATTATTTCAGATGTTGTGCTGCCCGATCTGTTGGGCCCCCAGTTTAGTTAGCTTGTGTTTAGTGTCTAACTCGATCGAATACAGTATCGAGTGCCAGTCGTGCCTCCCCTAGTTTGGGGCGTGACACTAACCAACCTAGGACCCCTTTATCCCAATTCCCAATGTTTAAACTGTACTTTTTCTATATATTTGTAATTTGTTCAAAACTTCAAATCCCTTCCTTTTTGTCTCCTTATTTTGAAGTCATACAATGTCCAAAACATGCCTTCATTTTCAAGTATGTGTTTTAACTATTTATTTGTTAAAAGGACTAATTCATAAGTATAAGTTCGGCTGGGACCCACCGTTGTGGACCGAGAGGGGTTCCTAACACCTTCCCCTCAAGGTTATTTCGAGCCCTTACCCTAAATCTCTGGTAATACAAACTAGTCTAAGAGTTGATCGCTCTAGGTGCCTAACGCACCATAATCCATTAGGTGGAGACTCTTCAAAAACCAAATTCCCAAACTGTTGCCGAGGAGGTCGGACTCAAGTTCTGCCAATGAGGGACTCTGCCCCTCAAACTGTTGCCGTGCGGGATGAGATCTCTTCTCTGCCTATCTTTCACCTCGTGAAGGAGCCATCTAATGGCGAGGATACATCGTTGAGGAAAAGACGAAGGGTGGAGACCGAGAAGGCCATTACTGCTGACGCTGAGCCGGAAAGATTAGTTTCTTTGGAAGCAGAATTCGTGTTTCCGCCAGATATTGAGGCTGTTTCTACGGCGGGTGTCATCATAGAGAGGAGACCCTCTGGGATTTAGCGGGTTAGTGGTAGCGGAGAGCTTACACAGGCCGCGAAAGGTGGCTCATCATCGGCGGTTGGGGGAAATAGAGTTGTCTATGCGGGGGACGATGATTCTAGCTTGGATATCGACCCTAAGGAGATATTGACCTTTATAGAGAGGACTACTCGTGTAGAGATAAGGGCGGAGAGTCCTAATCGGCATATAGTCATTCCCGTGGTCTACGACCTCTTGTCCAACTCAAAACGGGTGGTACCGGACTTTGCTCCCCTATGCGCGGCTTCCGAGATTATGATGCTACATGAGATGAAAGATGCGGATCTATCGCTAGGTATATCTGGCATGGCCCAGCGAGTGAGTTTTTTCCCTGTTAGATTAAGTTTGTTTCATATGCATAATATGCTTACACTGACTTCTTCTCTTTTTTTTGGTATCAGACTCTTATCATGGGGATTGAGCTTGACCGACGGGAGGATCGGAGGATGGCCATTTTTAAGAAGATGACCTCCAAGTACAAGGAGTACCGTACTAAGCACCATGCTGGCCGACTTCGTTAGCCAGGATGACGAGTTACAATCGCCTTGTGATGGGCTCAAATAGAAAGATGATGAGCTGATGTAGAAAGATGAAGATATAAGGGAGATGGATGATGAGCTTATGCGGTCCATCAGTAGGTGCAGTGAGCTTGAGGCAAGCGCTAAAGGCTTAAGAGAACGAGCTCGAGGTGAGTAAGGGGGTGATGGCTGAGAATGCTGACCTTCAGATGCAGGTGGCATATTTATCGGTGGAACTCGGGCAGAAAGAGGCAAGGGTTGTTGATCTAAGGGTGAGCTGAGTTCCAAGATCGAGGAATTGAGTCGGGCCGAGAAAGGCAAAATGACCGCTATAGCTAAAGCAACGGCCCTAGATGACGCCCTCCATGTTTGCAGGTCCGAGCGGGCTAATAAGGTGGAGATGTCTACTCTTAAGGTAGCGAGGTTGGAAGGATGGATCCAGGGTTTAGAGGTGGAGAGTTATAGGTTAAATGAGCAAGTCTTTATCTTGAGGGCCGAAGAGACACGATGGCAGGCACAGCCGTCTACATCTCATACTTCTGCCGATCTCGGTGTGCCATGCGAGTTGTATGAGATGTGGGTCCATGCCGAGGCTCAAATTGACGTGTAAAAGTCTTTGAAGGCTGCCAAGAAAGTATCTGAAGCGTAGCTTAAGGGTGTCTGTGTCAAGGCACATGCAGCTCGTGAATCTTGTCATTACGACCCCGGTACACCTTGCGGGAATGAGGATGACGACGCCGCGGATAGGCTTGCCTCTGATCCCTGTTATGATGATGATTGCGTCTTGTTATACTTAGTTTTTGCTTTGCTATTTTTGTGAGGCCGTCCTCGAGCCCTTTGTAAGAACTATTGTAATCCGATAATTGAAATGGAACAATTGCCTTTTTGCTATGTATTTCTGGATTCCCATTCTCTTTTCTCTTTTTTTTTTGCTATATGGAGAAGTCCTTGATTTTTTGGCCGTTTGTATATGGTTGATATTGGGTGAGTCGAACATAGACCGACATGAGGCTGAGTATTGATTAGCTCCAATGAGATCGAGGTTTCATGAGGTCTAAAATTAAATAATTTGAGCAAGTCGGATATAAAGTACTTCGAGCAAGGTTGAATGTAAAGTAATTTGAGCGAGGTTGAATATAAATTAATTCGAGCGAGGTCAAACGTAAATTAATTCAATCAAGGTCGAATGCAACGTAATTCGAGCGAGGTCAAATTTAACATAATTTGAGTGAGGTCGAATGTAAAGTAACTCGAGCGAGGTCAAATTCAACGTAATTCGAGTGAGTTTGAATGTAACGTTATTTGAGCGAGGTCGAACGTAAAGTAATTCGAGCGAGGTTGAATGTAAAGTAATTCGAGCGAGATTGAACGTAAAGTAATTCGAGCGAGGTCGAACGTAAAGTAATTCAAGCGAGGTCGATGTAAAGTAATTCGAGCGAGGTCGAATGTAATGTAATTCGAGAAAGGTCGAATGTAACGTAATTCGAGCAAGGTTGAATGTAAAGTAATTCAAGTGGGTTGAATGCAAAGTGTAAAATGACTTGGTGGAGTTGTGCAAAGATGCTGCTTTGTTTATTTCATCATTGGAGAATATTACATCTTTCTGTTTGTTCTATACATACATTGGAGAAGTTCCAGTATACCTAGTCCCTTAATCGTTCGCCCTGGAGAAGTAGTCGATAGGCGGGGTGATGAATTATACTTGAATGTTGAGACGTCCCCTTCGTCACCTCATTAAAAACCTCCCCGACAAAACCCAATTGGGACAAAACACAGGCGAGGGAAAAAGAGTACGACTTGGAGGGCGTCCGTTTTCAGAAGTTGAAGTATTTGAGGTGGGCGACATTCCAATTGTTTTGTATTAGCTTTCCCTGCATTGTTTCTAGTTGGAATGATCCTTTGATTGCCGCTGCCGTGATTTTGTATGGTCCGTCCCAATTAGTTCCTAGTTTACCTTCTCTTGAATCTTTGCTCGCCTGTGTTTTGGCCTAGAGTATATAGTCTCTGACTTTGAGTGGTCGTACTTTGGCCTTTTTGTTTTAGTACCGCTATGCTTGCTATTTTTGGGCTATCATTCTTATGTAAGCCATGTCTCTTTGGTCCTCTACTTTGTCGAGGTCTTATTTCTTGTTCTCGTCGTTGCTTGGTCCACTTTCATTAGAGTATCTCAAACTAGGTTCCCCGACCTCGACTGGTATCATGGCATTAGTCCCATAGACTAATGAATGTGGCGTTTCTCCTGTACTCATTTTTGGCATGGTGTGGTATGCCCAAAGTACTTCTGGTAGCGATTCCGGCCACAGTCCCTTGGCGTCCTCAACCTTTTTTCTTCAAGATGCTTATTATTATTTTGTTGGAGGATTCGTCCTGGCCGTTACCGACAGGGTAATATAGCATGGAGAGTATTTGCTTGATGTGTCATTTATAGAAGAATTCGGCGGTCTTTTTTCGGTGAGTTGGGGTCCGTTGTCATAGCTGATTTCTTTGGGGATGCCGAAGCGGCATATGATGTTTCTCCATATGAATGTGATAACTTCCTATTCGCATATTTGGGCGAATGCACTTTCTTCTACCCACTTGGAAAAATAGTCGGTTAAAACCAAAAGAAATCATATATTACCTCGTCCTACTGGAAGGGGTCCGACAATTTTCATTCCCCATTTGATGAACGGCCATGGCAATGTAACTGAGTGGAGGTGCTCGCCTCTTGGTGTATCATAGGAGCGTATTTCTAGCACTGCTCACACTTCTTGATGTAGTCGGCGGCCTCCTTCTTCATGGTGGGGCAATAATAACCCGCTCATATGAGGCATCTGACGAGGACTCGATTGTCGATATAGGCACCGTATTGGCCTTTGTGTACTTTCGTGAGGACGCGTATTGTTTGGTCCGGCCCTAGGCATTTCACCAAGGGGCCTCTAAACATTCCTTTTTATAGGTCGTGGTTTATAATGTTGTACCTGGCCGCCTGCATTCGAATCTTTTTGGCTTCCTTTTTTTCTGATGGGAGTACTCCCTCCTGCAAATATGTTATCATATGGTTGTGCCAGTCCCAAGTCAAATTTACAGAGTGTACCTCAAGTTGGTCTATTGACGAGTGGAGGAGGATAACCACGTTTTCTTTTGTAATGTTTTTGGTGGCTATTTCTAACTTGGCGAGGCCATCTGAATCGATGTTTTGTGCTCGAGGTATCTGGTCGAGTCGACATGCGTTGAATTCTGGTAGAGTTTATGAATTTCTTCCTGGTACTTTTGTAGCCTCTACTCTTTGATTTGGAAAGTCCCTGTGACTTGGTAGACAACGAGTTGTGAGCCGCATTTGAGGATGACTCGTCGTGCTCCATATTTGAGAGCTAGCTTTAGTCCTGCAATTACAGCCTCGTACTCGACCTCATTGTTAGTCATATCGGGGCACCATATGGATTGGCGAATGACTTCGCCTGTTGGGACCACGAGTACGAGTCCCAGTCCAGATCCTGACGCGTTGGATGTGCTGTCGGTGTATAGGACCCATAGGTAGGGTAACCTAGGAAAGGTCAGAGAAGTTTCCTACTCGACCTTAGGCATTATTTTGGCAGTAGAATCGGCGACGAAGTCGGCGAGTACATACAATTTTATCGATGTTCGCGGCTGATATGTTATATCGTGCTCGCTCAATTCTATGTCCCACTTGGCCAATCTCCCCGACAGTTTGGGTTTATGTAGGATTCTCCTTTGTGGGAAGGTTATCACCGCCGATATGGGGTGGCATTGAAAATAGGGTCTAAGGTTTCGTGAAGCTATAACCAATGCCAAGGCTAATATTTCGAGGTGGGCTACCTCGTTTCGGCGTGAACAAGGGTTTTGCTAATGTAATAGATTGGAGATTGTGTACCTTTGTTTTCATGGACCAATACTGTGCTTACCGCAACCTCTAGTACGGGTAAGTATACCAGGAGGTGTTCGTCGGGTTCTGCTTTGGAGAGTAGCGAGGGCGTGGACGAGTATGCCTTTAGTTAACTTAAGGCCTCGATGCATTCTGAATTCCACTGGATCCCGTTGTCCTTTTTGAGAACCTTGAAGAATTTGTGGCATATGTCGGAGGATTGGGAGATGAACCTCGACAAGGCAGCTACACAGCCTATCAATTTTTGTACCTGTTTTGTGCTGGTCAATACTCAGGTATTCCATGAATGGCTTTGATCTGGTCGGGGTTGACCTCCATGCCTCTTTGTGATACTAGAAAACAGAGGAACTTGCCCGAAGTTACGCCGAAGGTACACTTTTTGGGTTTTAGCTTCATACCGTATTGCCTTAGTATACCGAAGGCTTCCTTCAGGTGGTCGATGTGATCTTCCTTCCTTTTTGATTTGACCAACATGTCGTCTATGTAAACTTTCATTATTTTTTCGAGTTGGTCCTTGAACATCTTGGTGAACAGCCTTTGATAAGTCGCCCCTGCGTTCTTCAACCCGAATGACATGACTCTGTAATAGTACATTCCCTGATGGGTGATGAAAGTAGTCTTTTCCTGGTCCTCCTCCTCTATGAGGATTTAGTTGTAACTTGAGCAGGCGTCCAAAAAGCTCAACAACTCGTGCCCTGCTGTTGTGTCGATGAGTTGATCTATGTGAGGCAACGGAGAGGAGTTTTTCAGGCAGGCCTTATTTAGGTCTATGAAATCCACGCACATCTGCCACTTTGCATTTTTCATTTTCACCATGACTATGTTGGAGACCCATTGGGGGTATTTTGATTCTCGGATAGACCATTAGCGAGTAGTTTATCCACCTCATCGCCAACGGATTTCTTGATTTTGGCATTGAATGTTCTTCTTACTTGTTGTACTAGAGGATAGAGTGGATCGACGTTCAACTTGTGTGTAGCAATGTCTTTCGGGATACCTGACATATCTGCGTGGGAGAAAGCAAACAGGTTGGCGTTGTTAATTAAAAACTTATGAAATTTACCTAGATCTGAGAGTTTATGGCCTATGTAAGCCCTTTTGCTCTTGTCGCTGTTGTCTAGTTGGACAGGGTCTAGGTCTTCTACCATTGACCCTGCAGCTTCCACAACGTCGAGGACCTTGATAACCTCTTTTTGTTTGTTGAGTTCGGACCACGACTTTGGCAATTGGTATGCTTCTGAGTCTGTTTCCTTTAACTTTTGAGTGTATGTACAATCTTGGGCGATGTGATAGCATTCTTGGGTTGCGGGTTATTCACCTCGGATGCCGAATATCCCCTAGGAGTAGGGAACTTAATTATTTGATACAGGCTGACGAAATGGCTCTTATGGCATGTATCCATGGTTTCCTATGATGGCATTGTAAGTTGTGCTTGGTTCATGACATGGAACATTGTTTCTAAGGTGAAGCCCCGGCCAAAACGGGCAACATTATTTCTCCTGAGGTTCGCTCAAGTGCATTGTTAAAACCTGTTAGTGTTATGTAGCGTGGTAATATCTTGTCCTCGAGTCTCATTTGTGCGAGAACTCGAGGGTGAATTTACACGTGCCACTTCCGTCGTCTATCATTATTTTTTTTACATTAGTATCTGAAATATGTAAAGTAATGACAAGAGCATCGAGATGAGGAAAGGTCAAACCATGGGTATCTGACTTATGGAAGATGATACTGTTTTCGAGGTCATCATACCGTTCGTGGGTGATCGGCTGCTTTAGTTTATGCGTGGTGGTAAACTTCACATGGTTGATTGCTTCTTAATCGCCCCCGTTGATGATCAGTTGGATAGTGCAAGTGGGGAAGGGTGTTTTTGGAGGTCCTTGGTGTTGCTCTCATCCTCGGCCGAAGTTGGCTCTTCCTCGGTCACTCATTAGCCCCCTTAGGTGCCCTTGGTGGAGCATGTTCACTACTTCTTGCTGTAGGGCTATGCAGTCCTTGATTTTGTGACCCCGCTCTTGATTAAATTCATAAAGGACGTTCAACTTTCGGATACTTGGTTCGGACTTCATCTTTTGTGACCACTTCACCTTCGGGCTGTGCTTCTCTAGTACGTACACTATTTTTGAAGGGAAAACACGAAAATTATAAACACATAAGAGTGGAGGCATACCTCTTTCGTTTTGTTGAGTCCCTGTATGCGGCCTAGACGGTCCTTCCGCATGGCGAGAAGATGGTAAGATGGCTGTTGTGACATAGGGTTGATGTCTGTCTCGGTTGAGGCATAGACCTGACTGGTCTCTTCGATCGTCATTACGATGGTCTTTCCTCGGCTCTATTTAGATCGATGTTAACCATTGCATTGAACCGTTAAGGTCATCATTACCTGCTCTCACCTCGGCGCAGTAGGCATTGTGAATTTCTTCCCAAGTGGTGGGAAGGTATTTCATGAGCCTGATTAATAACTTTCTGGTTGCTCTCAACCCATTCCAGTTCAACCTATTTTGGAAAGCTTCCACCGCTCTCCCTTCTGATATATTTGGTACGCTCATTCTTACTCTGTTAAACTGACCGAGGAAGTCCTGAGTCCCTCACCATGCGATTTCCTAACGGCAAATATATCATTCACCATGGCCTCCACCTTCTTAGCCCCGGCTTGGTCGGTGACAAACGTGTCGGCCATTTCTTCGAACGTGGTTATTGATCGTGCCGGTAATTGTGAGTACCATGTTAAGGATCCCCCTGTTAGGGTTTTGCCGAACTTCTTCAGCAATACTGATGGTACTTGCTCTTTTGAGAGGTTGTTGCCTTTTACTACTGTGACGTAATGAATGATGTGATCTTTGGGGTCTGTTGCATCGCTGTATATCTTCAAATATGGTGGCATCTTGAAGGTTTTGGGTATGGCATGTGGTGCTGCCTCCTCGCTATATGGTTGTTCAACGAATCGGCCGACATCCTATTTTGGTAGCAATTTTGGGGCGCCCGGTATCTTATCTACCCTTTCTTGATGCTCCCTCATTTGGTCGCGGAGTGCTTTATTCTCGTTCTCCACTTCCTCCATTTTATTTAGGATGGTGGGAAATGCGTTGTTACCTGCATCAACAGCAGTGTGAGTGTTACCTGTTGGGGAAGTAGGCCACTCGTTGGCGGTTGCTGTGGTATCCACTTGTATGATGTTTCTATTCGTCTGTTGAGTGGTTTTGTTGAGTATGTTGCTTAGAGTGCTTGTCAGCCACGTCTCCGGTAGTTTTTTGATTGCTGGCGGCGCTTCCTCAGTTGTGGATGTGGAAGCTCCCCTTTCGCGTGAAGCGGTTACATTTCCATGAGCGGTAGGTGAGTCGCTCCGCCTGGGTGTAGCACTCGGCATCGTATTCTCCTCGCCTTCTCTATCAACCTCGTTGATGGTGTTCAAATGGTTGGCAGTGATGTCTACTACTGCTTTCAGTCATTCATCTCCTTTTCCTGCCATTGTTAGTTCGTGCAAATGAGAAAAAGATGGATGATGTTGTTGTTGTTTTTTATCTAGAAAGAACTAATATTTTAACTACAAGCTCCCTACAGACGGCGCCAAATTATTTGACCAAAACGTGTTAAACTTTCTGTTAAATTAATTAATGAGTAAATAAAGAGTTAATTCTAGTTAAACATAATAAATTCTAGATCTAAGATTTAGAGAGATCCGTGGGATGGGATCTTGTTCGGGAATAATAAATATCATGTACGTGTTCATTAATTGTCAATGACTGTTATAGTAAGAACATGCAATAAATGTAGATAATGATAATAAATGTAATAAAAAGGAATTTATCACCCCAAATGTTAGATGACTTGGGTGATTCTTCTTCCTGACAGCAACGTGTGATAATAGAAAGTGAGGATGGATAAGGAATCTTTGGATCTTGTACGTGTGTTGAGCAATAGAACCAGTGAACAAGACAAGCCTTTTTGTATATTCTTTATAGTCAAACTGTTACAAAATGCTCTTGTCAAAAAGTGAAGATCCCTTTTTTGTACTTTATTTCTTCCTATTTATAAGGTATCCCCAAGAAATCCTAAAAAGTACAACATAAAGAATATCCAATGGAATATTTCTTAAGTCTATTACTAAACTATCCTATTGTTGCTTCCTTGCTTCATTTACTTGACCTCGACAATAATCCTTCTTAAGATGACTCTTCATCATTGTGTCGTGATCGGCCCTGTCCTCGACCATGTTTATTTGCAGTTATCAAGCCGTCCAAATTTAGACCAATACATATACCTTAAAAATTAATTTCGTTAGTTGTTACTATTCACTGTAGTCGAAAATTATCCATCGATCCATGTCTTGTCAATTTTATATGTGAACTCTGGAGGAGCCATTGCTTTCAGTTTCTGTTTTTTGCGGATACACATTTCATAATTATTGCTTTGAGAAATTGATATGATCTGCTTTCTGCTAGAAAATGAAAGGTGTATTATCTAAAATTTTCAAGATCACAAGTACTGAAACATAAGTTAGAAAGGGACAAATCATTTCTAGTGGGATATTGAAATCTTTCTGCAAGATAATTTATAGGCCCAACCTCCAAAATAAAATGCACAACTTATCTATTGTTCTGTTACTGTAAATTAAGATTATATTTTTCCCCTGAAATAATATTTATGCTTACTCACCAAGCACGAACAGGTAAAAATCACTTATTTAAAAAAACATTTCCCAAGAAAATATTTTTGGTGCAAGACACTATCCTTAGCATCAAACACACCCTCGTTGTGCTAGTTTGTGCATTTATTTTCCTCTTTCGCGCGTCTCTGTCACGATCCAAAATCTAACTAGTCGTGATGACACCAGCCCGGTAGGTAAGTCAATAAACAACTATCCAATTTAATGAGATTTATCAATAGAAGAAATGATAATAGAACTGCTTTTATACAAAGAATTCCCAAGGACTGGTAGTACAAATCATGAGCTTCTAAGATTTTGATTTCTTTACAAACCTGAATTACAATAAGTACATCATTTGTTTGAAATATACATGAACAGATTAAAATTCTAAAACTACCAAGGACAAGAGGCAGTTGTAATCGGAATGCGGGTACATCTTCCGCTCCAGCTCCCGTCGTACGCAGCAACATCAGCATCCAACATCTGCACGCAAGGTGAATAAGTGTAGTATGAGTACAACCGATCTTATGTACTCAATAGGTAATAAATCTAACCTTAGGTTGAAAGTAGTGATGAGCTGGGATAAGGGTCCGAGTCCAACTCCAATAACTAGTCACAGTACGTAACAATGTAATAAGAATGATACATGTAAATAACTCCGCGATAAGATGCTCAACTCGATCACAGTTACGGAAAGTAAGCATGCTTTCAAGTATAATAGTAACTCCCAAATCTTCCACGGAAACACCAAAAAACATAAGAGTAAGTTTGAAAATCGTGATTTTTCCCAAAATCCTTTAAACAATAAATAAGATGTTTCATTTTTCAAATAGCATGAGAAAAGTACATCTCCATGCCTACTTGTTACTATGTAGGTGAAATCATGAATGTCATCAAAACCGGGTGGCGTGAGGAATGCTCTCTCTGCCTGTATCTCAAATACGCATGCCAAACATAATGTATCTCAGTGATGAACTCATGTACTCACACTCTCAGAGTACTCAATCTCATGGTCTCACTCTCTCATTAATCACGCTCAATACTCAGCACTGTACAAGGCAGATCCATCAAAAAATTTATATATATATATATATATATATATATATATATATATATATATCAACTGACAGTCAGTCACTTAGTACTGTATAAGGTCATCCAGCCCAGGCAAAATTCATCCCCAAATATAAATGATTCGAGCAAGATCCATCCCTCAATATAAATCAACTACGATCACTGTGGGGGTACAGACTCCAGAGGAGATCCTTGAAACCAAGCGCTATAATAAGTCAGATCCAGGCATAAATAAATAAAATATATTGCGGCGTGCAACCTAATCCCATAAATATCACTCACAATCAAGCCCTCGAACTCACTCAGTCATTAATCTCTCCAGTCTCTTGGGCTCCTAACACTAATGCTAAGCAACCCTAATCAATAATACGAGATTTGACACTATACGATAATAGAGACTGAGATATGATACGTAATGATAAATGCGACTTAGCACATAACTGCAATTAAGAAAATAACTCAACAACAAAGAACGACCACTGTGGGTCCCAATAGTACCGGCATATAGCATAAAAATGATGTCTAGCATAAGTTACAACTCAAGTGCTCTAACATATAGAGTACAGTAAAAATGTTCAGATGAAATAGCTACACAGTTCCATAGAATCAACTAAATTAGAATTCACACGGTGCACGCCCACACGCCCATCACCTAACATGTACGTCACCTCATTATCGACTATATAACACGTAATCGGAGTTTCATACCCTCAGCACCAAGTTTAGAAGTGTTAGTTACCTCAAATAAGAAAAATCTAATACAAAACAAGCCAAACAATGCTCCAAAAGCCCATCCCGCGCGTACCGACCTTCGAAAGGAAGAAACTATCCAAAAGCAACTCAAGAATATCAAATAATTCCTAAGGAAACAATTCCAAATGATGAAGGTCGTATCTTTAATAAAAACCCTAAAGTCAATCAAAAAGTCAAACTCGGTCTCGTGCCTCGGAATCCGACGAAACTCACAAAATCTGATAAACCATTCAATTATGAGTCCAACCATACTAGTTTCACTCAAATCCAATACCGAAACAATGTTCAAAACTCAAAAATTCACTTTATGAAATTTCAGACAAAACCCCCAAATTTCAATTTTGAAATCATCAATCAAATGCCAAAAATAAAGATGGATTCATTAAATATAACCAAAATCGAGTATAGAACACTTGTCCCAATTTTTATGGTAAAAATTGCCTCCAAAATTGCCTAAATCCGAGCTCCCAACTCAAAATATGACCAAATGAACAAACCCTTGATATTAAATATTTTTTGCCCAGCTGTTCTGCCTCATTTCTGGTGCCAAACAATCCCGAAACTCGCTTTTGATACCCCCAATGGATCCTTGTAAAATTTCAGTCAAGCTAGGCTTTTGAATCACTCCATTTGACCTTATAATGAATGAGATGTGTTTGTTTAAATATTTGAAAATAGTGTAGATTTTTAAATACGAAGTCAGTGACAATTTTGTAATTAATCTGAAAAATCTGGCAACCCAATTCTTAGTAAAATGACCATTAACTACTCATATGATGTCCAAATTCGATGATTCTTTTTGTTATGGCTCTGTAATTACGATACGGATCTAGTGCTTCAATCAAAACAGAAATTAGAGTGCATTGGCTTAACGTGGAACCATTTATGATTGAAGAAACGACGTCGAAACATAAAGAAACGGGCGCAACACAATCCAAACCTATCCGAAACTCACACAAGCCCCTCTGGACCGTGTCCGAACATACCAACAAGTATCATAATATAATTCTGACCTACTCGAGGCCTCGAATCATGCATAATAATATCGAAACGATAAATCACACATCAAATCAAACTTAAATGAACTTTCAACTTTCAACTTCTAAAACTCGCGTTGAAACATATCGAATCAACCCAGAATGAACTCAAATTTTGCGCACTAGTCCCAAATGACATAACGAAGTTATTCCAATTCTCGAAACCACAATCCGAATCCGATATCCTCAAAGTCAGCTCTCGATCAAAGTTATGAACTTGCCAAACCTTAAAATTTCCAACTTTTATCAATTAGCACAGAAACCTTCTAGAAATATCCAAATGCAAATACGGGCATACGTCCAAGACCAAAATCACCATCCGAACCTAATGGAACCATCAAATCTCCAATCTGAGGTCAAATACTAAAAAGTCATACTTGGCCAACTCTTCCAACTTTAAATCTTCAATCATGAAATTTATTCTTCTAAATCAATTTCGAGTTACTCGGAAAAACAAAACTGCCGATACACACAAGTCGTAATAAATCATATGATGATGATGCTCAAGAACTCAAATAGCCTAACAAAATGCAAATTTTCAAAATGACTGGTTGGATCGTTACATCCTCCCACACTTAAACATACTTTCGTCCTCGAATGTTCCAAGAATCGTTCCAAAGCCATCAAACTGCCGTGTAACCTTATCATGCACATACCCGGGGGTTATCCCACATCAGCCTAATCCATATAAGCCCGACAAACTGAATATCATTACTCCAACCTTAGACCGTAAACCTTAGAATCCAATTTCCACATCCAGAATTCCTCACAATACCCAAATCTCGCACCTATACACTATATGAGTCTGAACATGCTGTATCGAACCATGACCATAACCCAAGATGTAATCAATTGATGTACTACATAACTCAAATGCTTACAGCAATAATTTTTACCACAGTAGCTGCTCAAAACACACCTAATACCGGTAATGAACCTCATATCAAACCAAACCTCATTCTAAAACCTCCGTACAATGTCGATGATGAAAGAAACACGCAGAAAATCTTAACCACTCATCAGACCAACAAGTCATGGAGCCCTCTCTCATCCAATCAAAACCAAGACAAATCCTAAGCCGACTTCCGATATTATTCCTCCATACATATTGCAATCAAATCCGATAGTATCCATTATAGGTCCATTGATCTTATCTCATCAAACACAACCATTCTATTGACATGCCACACTAATACAACCTAACACCACAACCGTGCAATCTGCGCACCGATAAGCAACAATTCAAATGTACTCAACATGGAAAAAAATGACTCAAATGAGAGAACCGTCCTGCAAGCTCAACAAATACTACCACAACGAAATGTTATGAACCCACATACATAGTAGAACAAAGACACATGAATCTACCACAAGGATAATATCCCAATATAACCCAGCTGCAATGTGTGACCCCATCCAAACACTGGTCCACATGAAATACCTCAAGTTACAATGCCCAAAATCAACAACCACGCACAATTTGACGTCTAGTACCCAGAATGCATGACCATAACCACTGAAAAGAAAACAAGACAATATATCGCAACTCGAAAACTCCGTAACCAAAGCACAATCAACCTTTCCACACCCCAGTCACCAACGCATACGAAGTCCGCTGTAAGGCGCAAACAGAACTGCACCATGTGTGCATATAACCAACAAATCAGAATCCTTCAAAGCATAGAAGAGTATTACATAGAACACACCAGATACGAATGAGATCAACTCTAACCGAATGGTATATCCCTCCACAATAGCAATACAGAGTCAACCAATCCGACCGGGTGTAGAATACACATCTTCATTAGGCCTACCAATGAGCCCCCAAATCAACCATGGTCATCCACAAATAAATAAATAACCCTCCGAAAGTCCATAATGACCTAACCATAACACATACTAACATCTGGCTAACTTTGGCCATATTTTCACCGTCCACAACCATAGAGCAATCTGCTTCTGAGAACTCTACTCTCCAAATTCATAGAACACATGAATCGCCATAACAAATCCCAACTCCCGTACTCGAATATCTAACACATCTCACATGCACGATCAACCACGAGAAAATACTTCTATAATTCTTCTATGCCACACAGCAAAATCTAGACATTAACAATCAGTCAACCAGGCAAGCACCGCAATACTTATGAATCAACCGTAAGTCAAAACACATTGCGCCTTCTGAATGTACACTCTACTCGGGTAATAGCAATTAGTAATAAAATTCATCTAAACATCTGAAACCGTCCATATTGTTCACGATTTATGATCTCCCCTTCAAAACTGATATGTAACCTTACACATGCAAATCTCAATCCCACACAGCACACCGTATCTATCATTCCATCATATAAAAAGTATGATAATCTCATAATCAACTCCGAGTCACCGGCATAATACATACCTGATCAGTCAAAAACCTTCCATTTGATCCCATCCAGGAGAAAATCACGATACACAACATGCTCCTCAAGCCGATAGGAAATATCCATCTTAATTCATGGTAGAAATCATTGAAAACTTTTTGAAACCCATTTGCACATAACTAAGCCATCAGAACTGAATCTCTCTAACTCAACCAGGCTACGCAGGTCATCAAAACCCAAGAGCATTACCATTAAACCTTGCAGAGACTCACCACATCATAAGTACCCAAAGGACTGATCATATCCATTACCGTGCTGATCCAACGTACTACCAAGCTGTCATATTTCTTTGAGTTCCTTTCGAATTACCCTCAAGTTGACACTTCTCTTTACCAAAACACCATGATCCTCACCTAAAACTTACCACAAGAGGTCCTAACATAAAACCACACGCCCTAAAGCCTATAAGTTATTGTATTCCCTCTTAAGCACCTCAAAAGTACCACAACCGAGACATCAACTCTAAAAAGACCTTATGTGAATGTAAAGCCATTAACTTCGCCTTTCTAATACTGAAATACAGAATCTATAGTGATACAGAAATATTACAAGTCCCGGCTCCATCCAATGTGAATCTCAGATCTTAACCATATATAAATTCAGAAAAGTCTCAACTGCTGAATATATTATAACCTTCTCGAGAGTCACCTACTCTGCTCAAATCTCAATTGCACTGCCCAAACGGGCCAAATGACCAGTGCCCCATTAGCATGACAGCACCCAAAGAAGTAACCCTACCTTAACGCAACCGAGAAAATTCCTACACCATGCGCACTACACTCGTTACGAATAATAGCTCAAATTATTCCATGATTCCCATATACCCGTAAAGTGTAATATAACCCATATCTAGAAATTTCCTTGCTTAATACATCCTAAAAACCAGCCTTTGCAAGTCATAATTGATTTCACAAGTATACCTCAAATCGAAATCGACACAACACATAACCGTGCAATCAAATCGTCGATAGCAGACTCTCCCCCTTTGCTCGAAGCCATGGATCAAAACACACGATAACTCACAATGCCCATACTCTATTACTGCCATAATGCCACGGTGAAATTCAACCAAATCTTCCCTAAACTTGGGTAATACAAACCATATAATGACTCAAATCATCTATTATGCTCGCGTTCATCCGTGTGACGGTCATGTCAACTTTTGCAATCAATCCAAACTCAAATCGCAATACCCATAACCCACTGGTAGAAAAGAAGCCCTCCCCACTAAGGATCACTCATCCATAGATTACCCCATATGTTATCCACCGCAATCACTTAATCTTCTTGAGTCTGAACTCATCAATAAGACATGAAAATCTACTTTATTCCACTATTAAACAACATGAAAAAATCTTTCAACACGCTCATAACTCGAGACCATATGTCACATCAAGACAGAAATCAAGCACCCAATAGTCTTTTCCACATATCAAGCAAACCCTTCTCGTCACGTTCAACCCTCTGAACACATATCGCAATCAAGTCATTGAAATCATATAGCCATCCAACTACTCATCGAGCTACGCATTTCACTAATAAGGATACTACCAGATATATAAGTCCAAAAGCACGTGCTCACACAATCGAAATCCCTGTGCTCACGCTACAACTAGAACCCTGTCTCATGTCCTCAAAATGGACCCATCATTAGCATACAGAAATCATATCTCTCACTTCATCTATGGAATCACAAGCTATCGATGAACAATTGATACCGAGCGCTCACATAGGCATACAAATGCGTGGAAGAAATTCAAAAAGTTATGCTTCAAGCTGAATCAATGCCGCACGATAAAGAAAGGAAGATCGGAAGTACATCCTAAATGCCATGTAGCCTATCAAAGATAGGTATGGACCTCATCATACGGATCCACAAGACTCTACTAAACACTTGCTAATGACTTGTAGAACCTATGAACCTATAGCTCTGATACCAACTTGTCACGACCCAAAATCCAACTAATCGTGATGGCACCTAACTCAATCCACTAGGTAAGCCAATTAATAACTATCCAATTTAATGAGATTTATAAATAGAAGAAACGATAATAAAAACTGCTTTTATACAAAGAGTTCCCAAGGACTGACAAATCATGAGCTTCTAAGATTTAGATTTCTTTACAAAACTAAATTGAAATAAATAGATCATTTGTTTAAAATATACAAGAACATATAAAAATTCTAAAGCTACCATGTACAAGAGGTAGCTGTAACCGGAACGCAAGTACATCTTCCGATCCAGCTCCCACCATATGCAGCAACATCGGTATTTAACATCTGCTCACAAGGTGTAGAAGTATAGTATGAGTACAACCAACCCCACGTACTCAATAAGTAATAAACTTAACCTTAGGTTGAAAGTAGTGACGAGCTAGGACAAGGGTCCGAGTCTAACTCCAATAACCAGTCACAGTAAGTAACAATATAACAAGAATGATACAAGAAAATAACTCAGGGATAAGATGCTCAACTAGTTCACAGTTATGAAAAGTAGGTATGATTTTCAAGTATAATAGTAAGTCCCAAATATTCCACTGAAACACCAAAAAACATAAGAATAAGTTCGAAAATCGTGATTTTTCCAAAAATCCTTTCAATAATAAATAAGATATTTCATTTTTCAGATAGCATAGGATAGTACATCTGTATGCCTATATGTCACTATACAGGTAATATCATGAATTTCACCAAAATCGGGTGGCGTGAGGAAATGTATCTATATACATGTATCTCAAATACGCGCGCTAAACATAATGCATCTCAGTGATGAACTCATGTACTCACACTCTTAGAGTACCCAATCTGATAATCTCACTCTCTTACTCATCATGCTCAATATTGTATATGGCCAATCCAGCCCAGGGAAGATCTATCCCAAATATATATATCAACTGACAGTTAGTCACTCAGTATTATATAAGGCCAATCCAACCCATGGAAAATCCATCCCCAAATATAAATTATTGGGGAGATCCATGCCCATGGAAGATCCATCCCTTAATATAAATCAATTGCACTCATTGTAGGGGTACAGACTTTGGAGGAGCTCCTGCAGCCTAAATGCAATAATAAGCTAGATCCAAGCATAAATAAATAAAAACAATTGGGGCATGCAGCCCAATCCCATAAATAACACTCATAATCAGGCCCTCAGCCTCACTCAATCATCAATCTCTCCAGTCTCTCGGGCTCACAATACTCATGCTAAGAAGCCCTAATCAATGATATAGGATGTGACAATATAAGATAATAGAGACTGATATATGATACGTAATGATGAATGCGACTTAGCACATAACTACAGTTAAGCTAATAATATAACAGCAAAGAACGACTACTATGGGTCCCAATAGTACCTGCATATAGCCTAAACATGATGTCTAGCATAAATAATAGCTCAAGTTCTCTAACACATAGAGTATAGTAAAAATGTTCAGATAAGATAGCAACATAATTCCATGGAATCGACTAAATCATAATTTACACGGTGCACACCCACACGCCCATCACCTAGCATGTGTGTCACCTCAACATCAATCTCATAACATGCAATTCGGGGTTTCATACCCTCAACACCAAGTTTAGAAGTCTTACTTATCTCGAACAAGACAAATCCAATGCCGCGTAAGCCAAACGATGCTCCAAAATGCAATCCCGCGCATACCGACCTCAGAACGGTTCAAAACTAGCCAAAAGCAACTCAAGGATATCAAATAAGGCCAAAGGAAACAATTCCAAATGATAAAGGTCGAATCTTTAATCAAAACCCCAAAGTCAACCAAAACGTGAGAATCCGGGCCAGCACCTCAGAATCCAACGAAACTCACAAAATCCGACAAACCATTCAATTGAGTCCACCATACTAGTTTCACTCAAATCTGACTCCGAATCGATATTCAAAACTCAAAAATTCACTTTATCAAAGTTTAGACAAAAAAAACCCAAATTTCACTTTGAAATCATCAATCAAATGCCAAAATCGAAGATGAATTCATGAAATATAACAAAAATTGAGTATAGAACACTTATCTCAATCTATATGGTGAAAATCGCCTCCAAGATTGCCCAAATCCTAGCTCCCCAACTCAAAATATGACCAAATGAACAAACCCTTGATATTAAATATTTTTTGCCCAATTGTTCTGCCTCATTTCTTGTGCTAAATGATCCCGAAACTTGCTTTTGATGCCTCCAATAAATTTCTTGTGAAATTTCAGTTAAGTTAGGCTTTTGAATCACTCCATTTGACCTTATAATGAAGGAGATATGTTGGTTTCAATATTTGAAAATAGTGCAGATATTTAAATACTTGTCTGTGGCAATTTCGTAATTAATATGGAAAATCTAGCAACCCTATTCTTAGTAAAATAACCAAAACTCCTTATACGATGTCCAAATTCGACGATTCTTCTTGCTATGACTCCGTAATTACGATACGGGTCTAGTGCTTCAATAAAAACAGAAATTGAAGCTCATTTTCTTAATATGGTATCATTTATGATTGAGGAAACGACGTCGAAACATTTAAAAAAAACGAGCGCAACACAACTCAAACCTATCCAAAATTCACCTGAGTCCTTCAGGACCCTATCCGAACATACCAACAAGTCCCATAATATAATACGGACCTACTCGAGGCCTCATATCGCACATAAGAATGTCGAAACAATGAATTGCACATCAAATCAAACTTAAATGAACTTTCAACTTCTAAAACTCGCGCCGAAACATATCGAATCAACTCGTAATGAACTCAAAATTTGCACACAAGTCTCAAGTGACATAACAAAAGCTATTCTAATTCCCGGAACCACAATCCGAATTTGATATCCTCAAAGTCAACTTTTGGTCAAACTTATGAACTTTTCAAACCTTCAAATTTTTAACTTTTACCAATTAGCACTGAAACCTTCTAAAAGTATCCATATGCATATTCGGGCATACGCTCGAGTATAAAATCACCATCCGGACCTAATGAAACTATCAAATCTCCAATCCGAGGTCAAACATTAAAAAGCCAAACTTGGCAAAATCTTCAACTTTAAAGCTTCAATCATGAAATTCATTCTTCCAAATCAATTCCGAATTACTTGAAACCAAAATCGCCGATACATACAAGTCGTGATACATCATACGATATTGCTCAAGACTTCAAATAGCTTAACAGAATGCATATACTCAAAACGATCGTTCAGCTCGTTACATTCTCTAACTTTTGGCACTAATTCTCCAAGGTTTTACCTCGGCCTCTACTAATGATTTCTTAGCTTATCTTTTACTCTCTTGTACCTTTCTAGGCCAACCGATGAATGAGTAGATTCAAATTTAATCATCACTAAATAGATATTAGCATTGATTGGGTTGGACTCGATCACATTAGTATGCTAAATGGGATAATATCAGGATGGCCAAATACATATCCAGCCCCTTAAAGTTGTCATTTTATTTTGACACTAACCAGGGCTTGTTCCTATTGGACCCTCAAACTTGTTCAAAATGCACCAATAATTAAATGGGATAAAAATCAGGCGCGTGTTCGTAAGGCAAACATGTATAGCCTGTTTGGCCAAGCTGGAGAAATCAGCTTATTTTGAGAAATACTATTTTTTAAAGTGCTTTT
The DNA here is from genome assembly GCA_026770625.1 of Nicotiana glauca. Classification (NCBI taxonomy): domain Eukaryota; kingdom Viridiplantae; phylum Streptophyta; class Magnoliopsida; order Solanales; family Solanaceae; genus Nicotiana; species Nicotiana glauca. The sequence goes on along the minus strand of MU762129.1, from coordinate 74,984 downwards.
GAAAAAAAGTACTTTTGGAGAGAAGCAGTTTGTGTTTGGCTAATTACTCTGAAAGCACTTTTGAGCAATAATTTGTGTTTGGCCAAGCTTTTCAGAAAGTGTTTTTAAGTATCAAATTCCGAATAAGGACATGAATAGATTTACTTTATAGTTAATATTATAAGTAAATAAATAATCTCAAAAATTTGTTATTACATGCAATAATTAAATCTTTTTATTTTATTTAAGTAAAATATGAAAATAAAATTAAAAAGTACTTAATTCTTTTATTATAAGCTAAATATATTAAAAATCATTCAACAAATATAAAAGCATTCACCGCTAAAGTCACGATATATTAGGAAGTTATCCTAAGAATAAGAAGAAATATTTATAAATTAATATCCTAAGTATTAGGTTTAACGGTTATTTTGGTATATACTATATTTTGTTAAGGGCATTTTTGGTAAAAAGAAAAGTCAAAATTGCTTCTGCTTCTGCTTTTGGGAAGAAACTAATTTTTTCTGCTTCTCAGAAACTGCTTCTACTTTTTTCCAAAAGCACTTTTTTCCTTAAAAAAAGTTTGGTCTAACATCTTAAGTTAGGAAAAAAAAGTGCTTTTGAAAAAGAAAAAAAACACACTTTTGACCTCGCTTGACCAAACATGCTAGTAAAATCCATGATATAAAAACTCGACACGTATTTTTAACTCCACGTAATTGAATTTGCATTAAAACAAAAAAGGATCCATTTTAGCGAAAATGTCCTCACTTCCTTATTCCTTTCCTGTTATCTCAAATTTGAGCAGTGTGAGTAAGAGCCCGGCAATGGAAGTGAAAAAGTTTCGTCCACTTATTTGTCCACTAGTCTTAAGGTACACGCTTTGCGCGTGCATTCTATATCAATAAAATATACTATTTTAAAAAATTACAAAAAAAATAATAAATAATGTGTTTGACATTTAAAATAAAAATTAAAAAGAATGTATAAATTCTTGAAAATGGTGACTACTAAATATTTTATTTAGCTGACTCAATGAAGAAAGAATTCTTTTTATAAAAGTTCCTAGATGTCTTATTGTAGTTTCTGAAGATTTCTATAGAAATATCTTATAAAAGAATATTGTTATTTCTATGATCTAATATAAAAATAAATTAATTTTTAAAAAATACTATTATCAATAAAGATTTCTCAATTAAAATAAATTAAAAAAAATCTCTGCCATTTTGGGAATGAAGAAAGTGGTGTTATGTTCATAGAAAAAATTGATAAGGGAAAACGTAAAGTCTAAACGACTTATGTTTTTTATAGCAAATAATTTAATATAGAACATAAGGGGAGTTGTCATTTGTAAAATAATAATAAAAAAATAACAATTCATTCATAATATAGTTTGTATTTTATTGTTTCCTCCTTATTGCTTCAGGTTTTTATTTTTACGAATTTGATTCTTAATACAATTATAACCAAATTTTTTATATGCTAATTCTCTTCGTATCAAAATAAATTTATGTATCCTATAAGATTTTTCAATTTGAAAATAATTTACTTATATGATGAATATAAAAATAATTAAATTAATTCTTGTTAATTTATTAATTCAAAGTCTTAATTATTTGGTTGGATGCGTAAAGGAACTAATTACTTTTTGTTGATTCAAATTCGTTATATTAACTCAACTAATTTTAAATAATTATATTATCAAAGAGTAAAAAAATTAATTTGATATTTCACTTTTTGAATATTTGTGTTTCTAAAATTAGTAATAATGTTCTTGACTCTTGTCAACCACCTAAATATTTTATTAGTGATTTGTTAAATATTGATCGGTGTTTTTGTTATGTAATTATTATTATTATTATTGCTATATGTTTTATTACTAAAAGAGATTAGACAAAAGAATGATAATTCATGCGCCTTCGTCTTGCATAGTTTAACTAGGATTAAAAAAAAGTCAACAATATAACTTTCCTTAGGTGAATTAAGTTCCTACATATTACAGACTTTGCATTATTGCAAATAAGGAACATTTTAGTTGATTTGAAAATTGTTAAATATTAGAAAAATAATTAATTTACAATTGCAGTTTTATCCAATGTGAAACCTATTATAAAATGGGTAAAAAAGCAAATGATGTTTTGATAGGGGCTTCGTGCTTTTAATATAGAATTATGTTCTATTTTTCTTTTAACCATGTAAATAGAAGTGCATTTCATAATTCATATTAGACAAAATTATAATTAAACTCAATATATTTCTCTTTTATTTAAATTAAAAATAGCTAAATACTTTAAAGACAAGATTTTGTTCCTTATTAAGAAGATAATTTTCTTTTTTAACTATATATAGGATACTTTTTTCTAAAAAATTATTTCAAATGAATCATATTAACAATAAAAAATTTTAGAGACCCTTTGCTACCCCTTGGTTGTGAGGCGAACATAATTCAAAGGCAAAAGTAGACAAAATTTCCTTCATACGTATTTTGAAGGAATTAGTGTTTAATTCAAATTAGATATTTTTCCTATAAATTTTGGAGTACGTCTTTTATGGTAAAAAGATATAGAAAAGCCAAAATGGTTTATTTATAGTACATTTTAATAGTTCAAATATTATGAGTTTCTATATGATTCAAATAAGGAAATATTNTAATATTGATTTGATTTTGGTTTGGGCTTTTGTTAGCACTATTTAATTTACTAATGTTAATGGCTATAAAACTTATTGGAACATTCAAAAGTTCTAAGTCCAACCTTGAAATAATACGTCAAAAAATAAAATTATGAAATCATGAAATATTTATAAATTACATCACAATAAGTATATTTATAATTTTTATATACGTAATGTCGGGTTGGTTTGGTTTCGGTTTGACTTTCTTTAGTTAAAACCAAACCAAACCAATTATGGTGGGGTTTTTTTTTCCAACACCAAACCAAGTTAAACCAACCCATAGTCGGGTTTTTTTTCTCGATTTGACTCGGATTATCGGGTTGGTGGGGTTTGTCGGTTTCCTTTGTACACCTCTAGATATAGATAGATTATACACCGTAGTCACCATTTCGTTATGGTAAAAGATATTATCTCAGTTTGATTCTAAAAGTTATAACCGCAGGAAATCTTGAAATAAAAAGACACAATTTCAGTTTGATTCTAAAAGTTATGCTCTCAACTTTGATAACGGAGATAACTATTTAAATAATAAATTTTGTGCAATTGCTCATCTCAATTTGCTGGTCCTTTTTGGAGAAAATGAGAAAATTTCTTTCTGGGTGGATTTTGATTTCTTCTCTCGGTTTGCTTTTGAATTGCTTGATTTTGAAGTGAAGAGTCGATATTGATTTTGGGTAGATGAATTATGTGTATTTCTTAATGGGTTTGTTTATATTTTCTTGAATTTGGTTTGTCTCTACATCCTTAACCCAACTAGGTTGATGTCTATTTGCTTTTGAATATTCAGTTAAGGGGTCAAATTTGAAGATCCTCAAATTTTAATGTTTATCTTACTAAAAATATGATCATTGAAATCTTGGGGTTGTACTTTTAAAGTGAATTACTGAATTAGTTATTGTTAAGAATGGAATGAATATTAGGAAAATCATGATGTGAAATTAGGAGGAAGAAAATATAGTGGGAGATGGTAATGGTGGCACAGAAGATGAAGGAGAAGAAAGAAAAGAAATAAAAGTTGTTTGAAAAGAAGAGAAAAAGTATTATTAAAGTGTGGAATACTTCTTTGCTATGTCAGCTATTTGTATTTAATTGGGTCACTTTGCATTATTTTGTAGTGTCTAATAAGAACAAGCTCTAGTTAAATTACTAAAATGAATAATTGGGACAACTTTAGAGGTCTGCCTATATATTTGGCCTATGAGGATCTAATCCTGATATTAGAGTACGGAGCAAATCTTACTACTACAACAAAGTCAAATTTAAAATATAATTTTGGTGCGAGCTAAAAGTAAAAAAAATCCCTATGTAATGTATGACTTATTTTGGAAGACCGTACTTCGTTTTAGAAGTTTTCAACTACATTAAATTTGGCCTTGCAAAGTCTGTCTTTTCTTTTCTTCCTTCGTTTGACATCTAGCATCGACTGACTAATTCGGAATTGCATTGCTTGAGACCCATTAAATTGGAGTAGGGGCAGGGGCGGGGTGGGGGTGGAATCTCATCCATCTTACAACACCACTTGACCCGTTGGTCGATATACATATTTGCCTTCTCAGTCTTTTTCTTGGTGATATTGCGTTTACTTGGCAAATGCTTTTAGGACAAGCATTAAAAGTATATCTTGTACAATCCTGATGTTTAATCAACTTTAATTTATGGAAGAAATAACTTTGGCCTTCCTATGGCATTTGTCTTTCATTATAAACTAGACTAGAGAGGGACCAAAAGCTGGTGTAGCGCCGTGGAGAGTGGGTAGTAGGGTGTCAGAGAGTTGGATGATAAATGAATTTCAATTTTGCCCATCACTGTTGAAAAAATATCCCTTTTCTTAGGAGTAAGGAGATAAGATACTAGCTTCCTCCCCTCTATGAATTACCACTTTCCAGTTTCTAGTCCATCCACATAAGTTTAACCACACAATCTTGCAATAAATACAAATTATTAACTCATAATAACAACAAAAATAACAACAACAACAACAACAAACTCAATGTAATTTCAAAAGTAAACTCTAAGAGTGTAGTATGTATGCAAACTTTACCCCTATCTTATGAGGATAGAGGGGTTGTTTCTAATATACATTCCGCTCAACAACAAAAGAAAAAGGCAGTACCAAAATTATTAAATCACAAGGAATAAAATTATATACACCAACAATGACAAAAAATTGTATACCATATATTAATGTAATATAATAAATTATAATATGTTATATTCTTCTCTTTGTTACTGATAAACGTTTAACTATGAATGTTTTAATTGATTTTCAGCAATCTAATAGTGTAAACATTATCGATTTTCAGTAATCCAATAGTGTAAAAATTTTGTATACTATCACGTATAAAGACGAAACTAAATCTCAAGTGAATTCGTTAGCTATGCAAATTAGAAAGTTGAGCTAGAAATTAAAAAGGAGATATCACCGTAGACCCCATGATATTGGTGAATCCAGGAAATTCAATAAAGATGTTTAAATATTAAATATCCTTTGCTAGTGGGTTACGCAAAGATATTCAAAGTCTATTTTCAATCAATAACAAGTAATATTTTACCTTATTTGTAATATAATTTTTCGGCAAAAGACGGTCAACTACCCTTGGACCAACATAGTTTTGCCCCTCCTATGATGCCAAATTCATTAAAATTAAGCTCGGAACGCAGTTTGATCTCAAGCTCCTTGGTTTATCCTCCACTTTGTACCCTTGCTTACATCATAGTCGTTATTCTTTCCTATCCACAATTTGTGACCAATTTGCTTTAGGCACACCCATTAATAAAATATTAAATTCTAGACGAAAATAGTTAGTGTGACAAAATTACCCTTCATTAAATATTGCATCATAGTTATAGTAGCACTTACTTCTCTTCTTAAATGTGAGGAGTAAATGACTTTTTAGGGATATGTAAATTAAATTTTTTCTTGATTATATAAATAGACATTTATTTTGGACCAAAATAAAAAAGTAAATTTATCACTTGTTGTGGATTGGAGGGAGTACTTTTCAGGAGTAATAATTATTGGGTGTTTAAGCTTAATGTAGTAAGAAGAGGGTGAACGTGGAATGGAGGAAAAATAAAATATTTGAGATTCCCTTCTTGACAATTTAACATTGTCTCATATTGGAAGAGGAAAAGATTTTTGATGGGTATATATACAATTGCTCGTCTTGTAACTCTTAAAGAGTTAAGAAGAAGGCAAGCCTGGCGCCATCATTGTTTGTGTTATACTCATTGTTTCTGGAGAGTAAAATGTTTGTGATTTTCTACTCCGTTGAAGATTAAAATCTACGTAACTTTAACGTTTGTTTTTGTCATTCCTTTACAGAAATGACGAATGACAACGAGAACCAGAATGTTCTTATGATGACTGCCAATGCATCGACAAGCCAAACAACACCGGCATTGGCACCGGCAGAAAAATCTAAAAAAAATTTCGGGATTGATTTCAAGCGGTGGCAGCAAAAAATGTTCTTCTACTTGACTACTTTAAGTCTACAGAAGTTCATTAAGGAAGATGTTCCTGTTTTGCTCGATGAAACTCCAGAGACTGAACGCTTTCTCATGATTGAGGGTGGAAGTATTCTGATTTTTCTGTGCAAGAATTATATTCTTAGAGGACTAGGTATAACGTCTACAGTAATGTGAAGACTTCAAAGAACTGTGGATTGCGCTTGAAAGAAAATACAAAATTGAAGATGTCGGATTGAAGAAATTTGTTGCCGCTAAATTTTTGGACTACAAAATGGTAAATAGCAAGTCTGTTATTATCCAAGTCCAGGAATTGCAAGTGATTATTAGTGATCTCCTTACTAAAGGTCTTGTCATCAATGAAGCATTCCAAGTTGTAGCGATGATTAAGAAGTTGCCTCTTTTGTGGAAAAACTTCAAAAATTACTTGAAACACAAACGCAAGGAGAAGTCGCTTGAAGATCTCATTGTTCGGTTGAGAATCGAAGAGGACAACAAAGCTGCTGAAAAAAAGGTCATGAAAACTCAACAATAATGGGAGCAAACATTGTTTAGGATACTCCTCAAAATAAGATAAAGAGGAAGCATGCTTCTGGACTGAAAACCCAAGCAAGAAGCGATTCAACGGAAATTGCTACAACTATGGGAACGCTGGACACAAATTTACAGATTGTCGTGCTCCGAAGAAAGACAAGAAGAAGGGTCAAGCGAACATGGTTGAAAAGCACGAAGATGATGATGACTTGTGTGCTATGCTTTCTAAATGCAACCTGGTGGGAAATCCTAATGAGTGGTGGATTGATTCTGGAGCTACTCACCATGTTTTTGCCGTTAGAGAAGCATTTGCTACATATGCTCCCATTGGACCCGAAGAGACGCTTTCTATGGGAAATTCTGCAATGGCCAAAATTGAAGGATGGGGAAGATATTTCTGAAAATGACTTCTGGCAAGGTGGTGACTCTAAACAACGTCCTTCATATTTCTGAGATTAGAAAGAACTTAGTCTCTGTTGGACTTCTTGTTAAGAACGGGTTTAAATGTCTCTTTGTATCTAATAAGGTTGTAATAAGTAAGAATAAAATATTTGTAGGAAAAGGTTACCTCACGGACTTTTCAAGCTGAATGTAATGGTTGTTGAGAATAATAATAAAATTTCAGCTTCTTCTTACTTACTTGAGTCAAATGATTTATGGAATATACGTTTGGGTCATGTCAATTATAAAACCTAGCGAAAAATAATTAACTTGGAAGTATTGCCTAAGTTTGAATGTGACAAATCAAAATGTCAAATATGTGTGAAATCTAAGGATGTTTAAGTTTGTTGAAAGGAATTCAAATCCTTTAGACTTAATTCACGCATATATTTGCGATATGAAGTAAATATCATCTCGTGGTGGAAAGACGTATTTCATAAATTCTATTGACGACATTACTCGATATTGCTATGTTTACTTACTTAATAGTAAGGATGAAGCAATAGACATATTAAAGGAATATAAAAATGAAGTTGAAATGCAACTTAACAAGAAAATCAATATGATAACAAGTGATAGGGATGGTGAATATGAATCTCCTTTTGAAGAAATATGTTTATAATATGGAATTGTTCATCAAAAAAGGCCCCTTACACGCCCCAATCCAATTGGATTGAAGAAAGAAAGAATTCGTTCATTAAAGGAGATGATGAATGCATTGTTGATAAGTTCTGGTTTGCCACAGAACTTGTGGGGGAAAGCCGTCGGATACTAAATTGAATGCCTCATAGAAAAACACAATCCATTTCATACGAAAAAAGAAAGTAAATTTAAACAAAAGAAAGCTTTTTAATGTTGTAAAATGGTTTTAAGATAAACGAATGTGATAAATGTGCATACATTAAAAATGTTCTAAATCACATAGTCATTATTTGCTTATATGTAGATGATATGTTGATAAGTAGTAATGACATTGCTAACATAAATGCGACTAAGCGTATGTTAACTAGCAAGTCTGATATGAAGGACTTGGGAATTGCTGATTTAATTCTGAGGATTAAGATCCATAAGATTCCACAAGGTCTGGTATTGCCACAATCTCATTATATTAAGATAATACTTGGAAAATTCAAGCACTTAGGGTTTAAAGTTGCAAAGACTTCAATTGACGTGAATCTTGTATTAGCAAAGAACAAAGGCCAAAGCATACCACAGCTGGATTATGATCGTGTGTTGGGATGCTTAATGTATATCATGAATTGTACATGACCGGATATAGCTTGTGCTATAAGTAAATTACGTCGATACACGAGTAATGCAGATCAATCTTATTGGATGGAAATGAAACGAGTTTTAGGATATTAAGAACATACCCAGGACTTTGCTTTGCACTACAGTAAATATTCTGCGGTGATTGAAGGATATTGTAATGCAAATTAGATCACTGGTGCAGCTGATTCTAAATCCACAAGTGGATATGTATTCATAATTGGTAGAGGAGTGGTATCTTAAAAGTCGTCCAAACAAACTTGTATTGCCCGCTCTATAATGGAGGCTGAGTTCATGGCCTTAGATAAAGCCGGTGAAGAACCTGAATGGCTCCAAAATTTCTTGGAAGACATTCCATTTTGGCCCAAACCGTTTGCACCAATATGCATACATTGCAATAGACAAGTGGCAATTGGAAGAGCTAAGAGCGTTATATATAAGATTAAATATCGTCATATATGATGAAGACAAAAACCATTAGGCAACTACTCTCTAGAGGAATTATCACGATTGACTACTTAAAGTCAAGCGATAATGTGGCGAATCCACTTTATAAAAGGCCTAACTAGAGAGGTAGTTGAGAAATCATCGAGTGAAGTGGGACTATAGCCGAGAACAAGTCATTGTGGCGGTAACTTTACCTAGAAGACTGGAGATCCTAAGATCTAGGTTCAAGGATATAAAACAAATTCATTAATGACGGTCCAAGATTGTCAACTAAAATTTTAGTACATTCTCTTGATGAGACAATGTTCAGTACCAAGGATAAAATATTAAGGCTTTTTAATGATTTCTACATTTGATACTGGGTATATCAAATAGTTTATCTACGGAATGACACGTTTAGGAATCACCCATGTAAATGTGAAATGTTAGCCGCTTCAAGGAGAATTTTATAAGGACAGTTCTCTATGCACTTATGAAATCAGGTGGTGTTCATGGCTGAAACGAACACAACAATAAGAACCAAAAACCCTTAAGGGTTGATTGTGTGACTTATAGTTGTCTAGGTATACATCAAAGTTCGACGGTTCAAATATATCAAATCTACCAATTGACCGAGTATATCCGATATAAGTTCACTACGGAAAGTTCAAAGGAAAAACTACTTATCCATATGTGATTAATCCTTGCTTGCGAATAACACAATTTTTCATGCATATTTTTGTGATATAGCTATTTCCCATTCATGTGGGGGATGGTTGGGTGTTTAAGCTTAATGTAGCTTAAAGGATGGCGAATGGGAAATAGAGGGAAAATAAAATATTTGAGATTACCTCCTTGACAGTGGGACATTGTCCCATATTAGAAGAAAAAAAAGTTTTTGATGGGTATATATACAATTGTTCTTCTTGTAGCTCTTACAGAGTTAAGAAGAAGGCAAGCCTCGCGCCATCGTCGTCGTCGCTCGCTTGCCTTCGCCTCGGCTTCGGCTTCGGCTTCGACTTTGGATTCGGATTCGGATTTGGTCAATCGATTGATTGATTAATTTTTTGGACAAAATTTATTTTTTAATAGTAAATATTAATATAATCCGTGTTTGTAACAGAAGATTAATAATCCAAATTATATGTTTCATTGACTGTCTGTTTTTTGTCACGGAAATATTTTCTCTACCCGTTTTAATTTGCGTAAATGGACATTTATGTTATGGTCGTTTTACATAACTGACCTCTGAAGAGTTACAACTCTTCATTTGAACTCAACGGGTTGGGGATATAAATTGCAATCCATTCTTTTAGATTTTCCATACGAATTTTTGGGTTCTCCTCCTTTCTTCTGCATTATTTTAACTACAAAGAAAATATCAGTAATTGTGATTTTCTACCGATCTTTGGGGTTTGAAATACCGCTAAACCAGTTTATAATTTATTCTATCCCGGGACGAAATAATCCACAGCCTTGGGTACTAGGAGGGGATTAAATTTCTTAAGAAAACACTGTGAATTCAGTGGGCTCAAATTAAATTATGTTTCATTTACATTTCTATTTATACATTATTTTATATTCTGCAAAATTAGTTTACAAATAAAGGATAATAACAATAATTCTAGAATTTCTCTTTAATATTTATTAATTTTTTGGTTTAAAATAAATGACCTACTAGTTGATAATTATTGGTAAATAAAGTAGGTGAGGTTAGACATTAGCCTAATCTCTTAGCATAATATACAGAGATTGATGATAAAATTCCCTTTTAGTTAAATGTATGAAACAGAGAATTATCGTACCTTTTTTTTTCTTCTAGTCTTTCTAAGTCAGATTCTGAATTCCTTTTACCTTAGTTGAGAAAAATAAAAATAACGTTGTTGTAATTCGAATATTGATATCCCTCAGCTAATCTTTATAAGCACCATTGAATGTGGTAAATTCAGCAAAGTATATTATTTTTTTTGGAGCAAACAGGAAATATATATATTAATAGTTAAGGCACATGCATTGCATGTATTTTGTAGTTTGTGTCACATAGGACACTTTGATTACCTAAGCTTGCTAAAGTATTGGAAGCATCATATGATAAAAGTTTTTCAAAACCATATTGTTCTAGTGCATCATGTTCTACTAGGATTTTAACATCTGCTGGAGGATCAACAAAAACTTTTTTCTTCTTCCTTGCATTAGTAATACCCATTTGTGCCAGCTGGTGAGCTATCTTATTCCCTTGCCTAAACTTGTGCTGGAGGATGACTTGATTCTGTTGGTGCATTAACAACCCGCATTTATTGATAGTGTTAGCATACAGATAATTTCCTTGTTCGATTGACATGATTACCTCCGTGGAATCTGTTTCAATTTGTATTGGAAATAAACCTCAATCAAGGGTTATTTTTAGTCCTTCTAGTAGGGCTTTGATCTCCGCTTGAAGACAACCGTTTGCATGTGAAGATTTGTTATAGCCCACAATCCAGTGGCCCTTAGCATTCCTGATTACGCCTCCTAGACCACAAATTTGTATATTTTTGTAGAAACTAGCATCAATGTTTAACTTAAACCATCCCATTGGAGGTTTATGCCATCTAACCTTGATATGTAGCTTTGTAGACGGAAGTATACTTTTTTCAGTTAACAAATGAAATTCAGTAGCTCTATCCATGATGAGCTTAATGTTTATAGGAAAAGTAGTATTATTCTGGTTGTTGCTATTTTTATTAATCCAAATGTTCCAAATAGCAAAAGGGAAGAATAGATTCCAATTTAAGCAGTTTTTGTTGAGGATGTAGTTAAAATTTTTTAATTAGATTATCCAGTGATCACCATTGTCCTTATAAAAATTTTGCCATCCAAGACTGTCCCAAAGATGCTTGCTTGCATGACACTTAAAGAAAATATGAGTTATAGATTCATCTATATCATTTTTACATATAGGACAGTGAGGGTTTATATTAAGGCCAATTTTTGCAAAATATTATCCGTAAGGAATTCTATTGTGAAGACATTGCTAAAGGAAGAATTTGATTATTTTTAGGGCATGTTTATTCCCAAATCCAATTGAAATCCATATCCTTGTCCTCATTAGTGTTAATTAAAGAATAACAGGTTTTACTTGTGAAGAAGCCTTTTATATTAAAGGACCAAAGAAGGATATCACCATTAGGACTTTTAACAAGGATTTTAACCTTTGATATGGAGTCCTTAATATCTTCAGAAAAATTGAGAGATATATTGGCAAAGTGCCATTTTTTACCATAAAAAATGTCTCTTATTTTTAGAGAACAATCATTCTTTAATAAGGGGACTTCTATTGTATTTTTAAGCCTTTCCACTTTAGGGATCCAATTGGTCCTCCAAATATTCATGTTTGAGTGGTGAAGAAGTTGCCAAATGAAACCTTTGGAACATAGATCCCGACCCTTTAGAATACTTTTCCATATGAAAGAAGTATTTATAGTGTTATAGTTGTTGGCATAGGCAGTTATCACAAGATGAGCCCTAGGGGTGGTAGGGTTTGTAATGGTTCTCCAGGCTAGACTAGCAAGATTACAAATATTTTTATCCTTGGCTTTATGGAGTCCCGGGCCTCTAATGCTTTTTGGTTGACAAATGGTTGACTAATTAATGAGGTGAATTTTTCGCTTCTCACTTGTAGTACCCCATATGAAATCCCTTTGAACTTTATCAACTTTATTAAGAATGTTCATAGGGAGGAGGGTAAATTGCATGTAGTGGTTAGGGATTGAGTTTAAACAGGAAAGAGAAAGAGTTGTCCGTCCTGCTATGTTTAAAAAAATTATTTTCCAAGCCGTTAATTTGGCTCTCATTTTGTCAATAATGAATTGATAATCTTTTGGTATAGGGTGTTTGTTTAGGATAGCAAAGCCTAGATAGGTACCAAAGGAATCACTTTTTTTAATATTCAGAATTGGTAATTTCCTTAGTAAGATTTTGAGGGCAATTTGTGGAGAAGATAATTTTTGACTTTGAGGTGTTAATACATTGCCCTGAGAGATTACAAAAGAGGTTTAAGCCTCTTTGAATTATATGGCTTGATTTCACATTGGCTTTAGCCATTAATGTGAGATCGTTAACAAAGAAAAGATGAGAGAATTTGGGGCCATTTTTTCCTATGGTAATTGGATCCCAATTCCTAACATCAACATGATGATTTATATAACATGACAACATTTCTAGGTAGAGGATGAAGACATATGGTGATACAGGATCACCTTGCCTGATTCCCCGGCTAGGTTTAAAAAAGGTAGTAACAGAGCCATTTACTATGACAACTATAGAACTATTTGAGATGCAATTTAAGAGGAGTTTCTTAAATTTTGGAGGGAATTTGAAGTAATTTAAGGTGTGGTGCACAAAAGAGCACTATAAACGATCAAAGGCTTTTTCAAGGTCAATTTTTAGGAGCGTATGACCTTGTTTCCCTTTAAACTTATGGATTTTTAAAACAAGTTCCTGTATGATAGTAGCATTATCCGAAGCTCTTCTATTTTTTATAAAATAGCTTGGCAAGGGCTAATAAATTGGTCAAGGAAGGGTTTAAGGTGATTTTCAAGGATTTTTATGATTACTTTATATATGGTGTTGCAAAGGCTAATAGGTATAAAAATATTTATGTTATTGGCATTGGGTATTTTTGGAATAAGGCATAGGTAAGTTTTGTTAAGTTCAGCGGGGATCTCTTGGGTTCTAAAAATATCGTGGCACAAGTTTGTTACAGAGAGTCCTATTATATCCCAATACTTTTGAAAAAAGAACGGATGAAGACCATTCGGTCCAGGCGCTTTAAATGGTTTAAAAGAGAAAATGGCCTTTTTAATCTCAGTACTAAGTAAGAGATTATCTAGACCATTGAATTTTAAGGAGTTTTGAGAATTATTTTTTAATGGGCTAACCCTACTAGAATTTTTGTGAGTAGTGACAAATATAGTAGTGAAGTAGTGACAAACATGAGAGGTGACTAGATGAGGATCATTAATCTAGTTTCCAGCTTCATCTTTAAAGAAATTGATCTTATTTCTTCTTTTTCTATTGGTGGCCGAGATGTGGAAAAATTTGGTATTTTCATCTCCTTTGTTTAGCCACATAACCCTTGACCTTAATTTCCAATAATCCTCTTCTATTTTAAGAATATCATTGTAGTCTTTTTCTAGATTTGTTTCTAGGGTTTGGAGAAAAATACTTTAAGGGTAATGTTTGAAATTTTGAATACCTTGTAGCCGGGCTAGAATTTTTCTCTTTCCCCACTATACGCCCAAAAGCTTGATGCTTCCAAATCTTGACTTTTTCTATGAACAAATTGCTAGCTCTATTATAGTCATTGTTTGCCCAATTATCTTGGACTAGGGTCTTGAAGCCAGGATGTTTACACCAGTAAGTCTCAAGTCGAAAAGGAGGCTTGTATTGAAAATTGCTCTTAGGAATTAATTCTACTAAAATGGGGTTGTGGTCTTAATGAGTTTTTGGCAGATTTATAATAGAACTCTTAGGAAATAGATTAATCCAATCCTCATTTCCTAACACTATATCCAACCTTTCCATAATCAAACCCCTATTCTTATGCCTATGGTTCGACCATGTATATTTATATCCTAAATCAATTAAGTTACAATTGTTAACCTTGGACAAAAGATATTTTTCCCTACTGTCCTTTATACTATTACCACCAAATTTTTTGTTTGAGAAGAAAACATCATTGAAATCTCCTCCTAATAGCCGAGGTACATTGTAATTTTTGCTAATGTTCTAAATATTTTACCACATCTTATTTCTAGTGAGCACGTCTGTATTAGCATAAATAGCACTAAAAAGCCAGTTTTTACATAAAGGAGTTACCTCAATCTTTGTATGAATCTCTTGATACCTTCGAATGAAGTTATGAATGGTGACAACTTCATGATTGTATAGGACCACTATCCCACCTGCCTGGGCTTCAGCGGGAACCTCTATGAACTCAGTAAAGCCAAAATCATCAAGCAGCTCCATGTGATTACCCATCCTAGTTTCTAACAAAGCCACCATGCAGGGTCTATGTGTGTCTACCATTTCCTTGAAGTTCCTCCTAAAGTTGTCATTGTTCTCTCCCCTTATGTTCCAAATTATAATATTTGTAGGTCGATTCATAGAAGCATTAAGGATTGAGTTGGCCGGATTCCCATTATCCCTTACTTCCCCAAGGACTGGGTTCCTCCTCAATGATGGAACTAGGATCATGGCTCTATTGCCCACCGTTGGATCCTGTGGAGGTCTTATGTCCATCGAGCATTTGTATAATGCTAGTGGGCAACTGAGAGCGTGCCTCTCCGTAAAGAGAAATACTTTTAATCTATCGAGACTTGAGATTTCTGGGACTCTTTCTAAGAGTAGGTTTATGGGTTCCTCCTCCTCTTATATTTCTGCCTCTACTGGATCTAGCACATATACTTGGTTCTAGGGAGGAGATGGAGGTTTTTGGTGAGGTTGTGGTACTTTTGGCTCTTGGACTGGTTAAGGTTGTTCCCATGGAAGGAATATGGGATTCAGCTGAGATAGATTTTCCGACATGAAGAAAGGCATGTCCAGGAGTGCATTTTGAGGGTAGATACCACTTGGGGATTTACTGATAGTGCTAAGGGTTAAAGGATTTTGTTGAGCCATGCCTGATTGAGGTAGTTGTTCATTACCAACCTCATGCCTCTATCACTAACTGGGCTAGGTACTGAGTGTCGTGAAGGATGATGATCGAGTCCTGGCCATTTATCTGGACATTGAACTAGTATGCATGGCCCATTAGGCCCATCTCCATCCATGACATAGGTTGATAGTTTTGAGCTTATGGTGGTTGAACATAAATTATTTGAGGATTTGCTGGTTGAATGTGCAATGGTGGAATGTTTTCCATGTAGTTCTGTTTTGGTGAATTATTTGGAGAAGTATTTGTATCCTCCTTAGAGATGATAGTATGATGGGCATTGTGACCGGTGGTTTGTGAACTTAAGGACTCTAACTTAGGCATGGGAGAGGGGCTATTAGGTAGACGGGAGGGATTAGTTGATAGGGTAATGATTGGAGAGTGTTTTTGCATGTCATTTGTAAGGATCCGTATAAATTTGTGCTCAAAACCTAGTAGCACATAGTGTCAAGTTCCGAATATGTGTTGGGAATGTGTCAAATTCTTCACGGTTCGGACCCTTTGCACTGATCTAAGCATTTAAAAAATCAAAGAATCAAGTTTTTCAGAAAAGTGCTATTTTGCGGTCCAGAATGCGGTCGCAAATCTAGTATGCGGACCGTATTTCTGCCGCAGATTGAGTCAGTGGTTTGGTTAAAATCGAGGTCAAAATGCGGTCCATTATGCGACCGCATAACTGATATGCAGACCGTATTTTTATCACAAAGTGAGTCAATGTGTCAGTCAAATTTGAGGTCAAGAATGCGGTACATTATGTGACCGTAAATCGTGTATGCGGACCACATTTTTTATGTAGACCCAAACAGTAGGATTGGATTTTTGGAGCACTTTTGCGATCCATTATGTGGATCGCATTTCATCTTTGCGATCGCATACCTGACTCGAGCTACTATTTTTCTAAAATTTTAAACCCGACCCCTTTTTAATAGAACACCACAACCCCCTCATTTTAACGATCTTTCTAAACAAAATAAGAGAGAGGGAAGAGAGGGTTCTTGAGAGAGAAAGTCAACTTCATCAATTTGATTCTTCAAAACTATCCGAGCCGGGAAATTTTAAAGTGATTGTCTTTATCCCCATTCTTGCTGGTAAAATCCCTAACCCTTTTTCATTGATTTTCAGGTGTAAACGAATGGGGGAGTCTCATGCATTGATTCTTGAAAATAATGGTTGAAAACATACGTGAATACCTTTTAAAACCTAAAATCTAGCAAGAGGAATTGGGTAGGAGTATAGGATTGTAAAAAGAGGGGTTGATAACCTATATAAGTTTGAGTAGCAATTGTGAGCTTCAATTCTAAGTCGTATGTGTTAACTTGTGCACTAGTTTGACGTTGCTAGACTATTTGGTGAATTTAAAATAGAAGTTAATAGGGAATTCGACTCCAAGTATGTATTTCTAACTTTGACCTTCGTAAAATCACCTTGTTTGGTGTACAAATATTTGGTATGTGATATCTACGTGGATTATTTGTGAAATTCTTGTGATTGGTATAATTTGAGTGTTCGCGGTTAAGTCTCGCAGTATAAGGGTTTAAGTAATTGGAAATAAACCAAATGTGTAGTTGTGAACGTGTTACGTGGTAAGAGTTGAGAAACAAATGATGGAAAGAAACTGTAATTGATACAATCGAAACAACTGTGGTATTAACATGTTTGGCTTGTTGTGGGCAATTATTGTGGTGACTTAAATTGCATATGAACTGTTGAATATGATGGAAGAGGTATTGATGGTTATGGAAATTCTTTGTGAATTATTGTTGTTGATCCTTGAGAATTGGTGTTGTTGTTCTTTGTGAATTGTTGTTGTTGTTGTTGTGTTGTTTGTGAAATGTGATTGTTCGGTGGGATCGGGTTGCACGCCGCAACACGAAGTAATAAGGTGTGGGTTGTGGTGATAAGGTTGGCCGAGGTAATAAGGGTGGAAAGTGATCGAAATCACTATTGAAATGAAAATATGAGAAAGTTGTGAAATCATTGATGTGAAAATGTTGAAGGGGAAATGGAGAGATTGTAAACTTGTTTGGCTTGATTATTTCTTTTCATGTGTATTTGATCGTTGATTCCATTAATACTTGTTACTTGTGTATGGTTTGAGTTTACTTAGGGCAAAGTTTGTTCCTACATACCAGTACAATTCAAATGTACTAACGTCTCTTTTGTCGGGGGCACTACATTCGTGTTATGATTGTAGGTGGATCCATAGCAGGTACTCCAGTCCATCGACCGTAGCTCCCCTTCACTTTCCATCAGCTATATTGGTGATCCCCTTTCCTCTCGGGGCCCTGCGTGGCTCATGCCGCTTTTTATTTTGGAGTCTTGTTTTGGTTTTTTTGTCTAAGTTATAGTTGGAGCCTTGTTACCGGTAAGTATTGTATCATCCTTTTGTATCCTTAGAGGCTCCGCAGACAGGAAATGTGGGTTATAAACTTACGTAAATATGTATTTTGTACGTTGGGTGATGTAAGTTGTAAACCACGCTAAGTAATCATGTATGTTATGTATGTTTTGTAAAGAGGGTGTTTTAATTATAAATGGCTAATTCCTTTGGTTAATGGGCAATGAAAGTACGGGGTAACACGTGGGATAGGAAAGGCATCCAGGTCCACTTGACTGGGGCTACCCGGTCGGGCACCAGTCATATCTCTCGGTTTGGGGTGTGACAAACTTGGTATCAGAGCCTAAGGTTTTAAAAGAGTCCTAGGATGTCTCGGAGCCGTGTCTAGTAGAGCCCTACTTATCGGTGTGAAGTCGACCACATCTATAAGTGGGGGGTTGCATGGACATTTAGGAAATTACTCACTTCTTTGTTATTCTATATCGTGTGGTAAAGTGAATCGTGAAAGTATCTATGTCTAACTCGTGCTCTGTTCCGAATTTTTCAGTAATGGCACCTAAGAAGAGAGCTAGACTCGGCCTTAGGGCCAATGCCACCCCGAGTGAGGCTATGAATCATGTACCTGATGCCGTGGGTGAGAGTGACTCCCCGGTCTTGAATCTACCTGGCCCGTCTATACCATACCAGAGTGTTCTTGTTCGTGCTGCGACAGAGGGCGCTACCATCCCTCCCGCCGATATTCTTGATTCTGATACGGTCCCAACTTCCGGTCCCCGGGTTCCTGATAGGGACCTTAGAGGAGCCATCCGTATGTTGACCCAGTTAGTGGCCGCTCAGGCCCATAGATCTCAAGATTCCCCTACATCCTCCAGCAGACAGGGGGATTCCGCCATTTCCAGATTCAACCAGTTTCTGCGGTTAACCTCTCTAGAGTTCTCAGGCACAGACTGATAACTGTGATTTTTACATGTTTTATACCCATTCTTGCCTAGGCTTTGTGCGTGAATTGCCATAAATTAGTCCCAAAAGGCTTACAAGTTGCGCTTGATTACAGGTTTGAGCGACAAGATGACAAATGTCAAAGATCGGCTCGAAAAATGAGTGAAATCTGCCAAGTGTCAAAGGACCGGTGAAGTGGGGAACAATATTGACCTACGCGGACCGCACTTATTTGACACGCGGCCGCGCTGAAGAGGTTCAGAGACTACCCAAGTAATTGACGACCTACGCGGACCGCACATAATTTCCACGCAGTCGCGCAGAAAAGTTCAGAGAGTGGTGATTTTGTCAAAGCCTTCCATGCGGCCGTGTCCCTTTCCACGCGGTCCGCGCCTTTTAGCCAGTGCTGTCGCACTCAAGTGCTACGCGGTCTGCGCCTCTCAGCTAACGCGGCCGCGCAAGCTTTGTGCACGGTCCGCGGCCTCAGTTTCAGAAGCAAGCACTGAAGACCAAAGAGCCCACCGCGGACCGCGCATCAAAGTGATCGCAGCGGACTCAAACTTAGGAAGAGTGGGCGCTAATACTTTTACCCAATAGTGGTATCGGGGTCAATTTTCACAGGGAGCTAGAAAAGGAAGTTGAGTAATTGCTTAGTCTAGAGATGCGTTTTGACTCCTAATTGTACTTATACCATTTTTGAGGTTTTATAATTATCAACCACAATTTAACAACTACTAGTTAAAACTAAACAACAACAACAACAACAACAACAACCCAGTACAATCCTACAAGTGGGGTCTGGGGAGGGTAGTGTGTACGCAGACCTTACCCCAACCCCAAGAGGGCAGAGAGACTGTTTCCGAAAGATCCTCGGCTCAATATAATAAAAAAGACAAAAAAGACAAAAGAAGAGAGTATTAGATTCACCGCGGAAATCATACGGTAAAAGGAACAGAGAAAGCAGGAGAAGAAAAATAATAATAATAATAATAGTTCAAAGCAGAAACGATGGTTTGTAAATCGATCCTACATCGTAAATAGAAAATAGTAAAACTCGACATTGCCCCTAGCTATCTTAGACAAAAACACACCGAACTAGTCCACTACCTCCTAGCCTATGACCGAAATACTCTTCTTCCATAACTTCCTATCAAGTGCCATGTCCTCGGAAATCTGAAGCCTCGCCATATCCTGCCTGATCACCTCTCCCCAATACTTCTTTGGCCGCCCTCTGCCTCTTCTCGTGCCTTCCACGACCAACCGCTCACACCTCCTTACTGGAGCATCTAGGCTTCTCCTCTGTACATGACCGAACCATCTGAGCCTCGCTTCCCGCATCTTGTCATCAATAGGGGCCACGTGCGCCTTCTCTCGAATGCTATCATTCCTAATCTTATCCTTTCTAGTGTGCCCACACATCCACCTCAACATCCTCATTTCAGCTACTTTTATCTTTTGGATATGTGAGTTCTTAACAGGCCAACACTCAGCCCCATACATCATGGCCGGTCTAACCACCGCTTTATAGAACTTACCTTTGAGTATCGTTGGCACTCTCTTATCACACAAGACTCCAGATGCTAACCTCCACTTCATCCATCCTACACCAATACGGTGTGTGACATCATCGTCGATCTCCCCTCCCCCGTGGATAACCGACCCAAGATACTTGAAGCTGCTTCTATTTGGGATAATCTGTGACTCAAGCCTCACAACCACGTCCACTTCCCCCGGCCCGGCGCTGAACTTACACTCGAGGTATTCCGTCTTCGTCCTGCTTAGCTTGAAGCCCTTCGACTCAAGAGTCTGTCTCCAGACTTCCAATCTCTCGTTAACACCGGCTCGTGACTCGTCAATCAGAACTATGTCATCGGCGAATAGCATGCACCATGGCACCTCCCCTTGAATATGGTCTGATATCGCATCCATCACCAGGGCGAATAAGAATGGACTGAGCGCAGAGCCTTGGTGTAATCCCATTTCAACCGGAAAAGGCTCAGAGTCCCCTCCTACTGTCCTAACCCGAGTCTTAGCCCCGTCATACATGTCCTTAATTGCCATAACATAAGGCACCGGCATACCTTTTGCCTCCAAGCATCTCCAGAGAACTTCTCTAGGAACCTTGTCATATGCTTTCTCTAGGTCAATAAACACCATGTGCAAATCCTTCTTTCTCTCTCTGTACAGTTCCACCAACCTCCTAACAAGGTGTATAGCTTCTGTGGTGGAACGACCCGGCATGAACCCGAACTGGTTGTCGGATACAGACACTGTCATCCTCACTCTCGCTTCAACCACCCTCTCCCATACTTTCATGGTATGACTCAGTAATTTGATACCCCTGTAATTGTTACAACTCTGGATATCACCTTTGTTCTTATACAATGGAACCACCGTACTCCACCTCCACTCATCCGGCATCCTCTTCGCCTTAAGAATAACATTAAACAACCCAGTCAACCACTCCATGCCTGCTCTCCCTGCACACTTCCAAAACTCTACCGGAATCTCATCCGGCCCAGTCGCTCTGCCCCTACTCATCTTACGCATAGCCCCCACGACCTCCTCGACCTCGATACGCCTGCAGGGCCCGAAGTCACGACGGCTTTCGGAGTGCTCCAATTCTCCTAGCACAATATCACGATCCTCTTTCTCATTCAGAAGTTCATGAAAGTAAGTTTGCCATCTTCTCTTAATCTGGGCATCTTCCACCAATACTCTACCATCTTCGTCCTTAATACATCTTACTTGGTCCAAATCTTGAGCCTTCCTCTCTCTCAATTTTGCCAACCGGAATAACCTCTTCTCCCCGCCTTTTTCCCCCAGTTCCTCGTACATACGACCATAAGCCGCATTCTTAGCCTCCGAGACCGATAATTTAGCTTCTTTCCTAGCTACCTTATATCTCTCCAAGCACACTCTCCTCTCGTCCTCGCCTATGCTCTCTACTAACTTCTGGTATGCTTCCCTCTTCGCTTCCACTTTTCCTTGGACCGCTTTATTCCACCACCAATCTCCTTTGTGCCCGCCAAACACACCGGATGAGACCCCTAACACCTCTCTCGCAGATTCCCTTATACATTCTGCTGTCGTTGACCACATAGTGTTCGCGTCCCCACTACTCCTCCAAGCTCCCATAGCCGACAACCGACATTCCAACTCTTGGGCTTTATCCTTAGTCAAAGCTCCCCACCTGATTCTTGGTTTTCCCCTAGCAGACTTGTTCCTCCTCTTAGACCTAATACCAACATCTAGCACCAATAATTTATGTTGCGTCACGAGTGACTCGCTCGGGATCACCTTGCAATCCTTGCATAACCCGCTGTCACATCTCCTGAGGAGGAGATAGTCAATCTGGGTCTTTGCTACCGCATTTTGAAAAGTAACCAAATGCTCTTTCCTCTTCGGGAACTTAGAGTTTGCAATTACCAGCCCAAAAGCCTTAGCGAAGTCCAACAACGAAGTTCCTCCCATGTTCCTCTCCCCAAAACCAAAGCCTCCATGCACCTCGCCATAGCCATCTGCTGTAGCCCCAATATGGCCATTAAAATCTCCTCCTATGAACAACTTCTCGGAAGGTGGCACCTGACGCACAATCTCATCTAAGCCCTCCCAGAAGTGTCGTTTAACCTCCTCATCTAGCCCCGCATGCGGCGCATAGGCGCTGACGACGTTCAGAGTGTGCTCCCCAACAACCAACTTAATAATCATCAATCTATCATTCACTCGTCTGACCTCAACCACCGACTCTCTGAGTTCCCTATCCACCAAGATACCCACTCCATTCTTACCTCTCTCGACTCCTGAGTACCAAAGTTTATACCCGTCCACGTCCCTCGCCCTCGACCCTACCCATCTAGTCTCCTGGACACACGCTATATTGATCCTCCTCTTCTGGAGAATCTTTGCCAACTCTATAGACTTACTCGTCAATGTACCTATGTTCCATGACCCGATTCTTAACTTATAGGCACCCCTATTTCCTTTACCTCTCTTGCCTCTCGGCCCAGCCGTTAACCCCTGCCCTACCTCCCGCCCCACCCCCCACTCCCTCCGAGGACATGAACTCACCCGACC
Source organism: Nicotiana glauca (assembly GCA_026770625.1). Classification (NCBI taxonomy): domain Eukaryota; kingdom Viridiplantae; phylum Streptophyta; class Magnoliopsida; order Solanales; family Solanaceae; genus Nicotiana; species Nicotiana glauca. The sequence goes on along the minus strand of MU762129.1, from coordinate 52,146 downwards.
ATCCCACACCACAGCCACTATACCCACGACAAACTAGCAAAAAAAATAACAAACCCACATAAGGTAACAGGCCAAGCTAAACAAAAACAAGATGCAACTATAAGCGCACTAATACTGTGAATAAACTAATCGGAACTAAAATTGCAAAAATTAACTAACGTAATAAATGGGAAAAGGAAAACAGGAGGTACCAACTCCCGCAAGTAGAACCTGAGAATTGTCTTGGTAATACGACGATGTTGCGTCAAACTAGCACGTTCGTGTTCCACTTCTGCCGCCCCTCGTTCACCCTTGCCGGGGTTGTTCCTTATGTTTGCCCACGCACGTTCTGCTCGCCGCTAATAGCCACAGTCCTTAACCTGAAAATATGCACAAAATACCACGAAGACAGACAAAAAAGGGGGGGATTGTCACCGCTACCACTGGTGAGGCCCCACCCGTAGCAATAGATCAAAAAAGTTTGTAATAAAAACAGCAAATTGCCAAATAGAGGCCCCAAAATCAGAACTTGGAGCTCAGCAAATCAGTCTATTCCGACTTGATAGTTCTAGGAAAAAATTTTCCTCGCTAAAATGTTTTGTTATATACAGTAAATTGTTCGTTAGATCATCAAATAAAAAGCTCCTTATGTGCTAAATGCTTTTTGGTTGTTTCTGCTTCTTCTCTTTTGCTCTATGGAAATGTTAATTGACCCCAAAAAAGAGAGAGATGTTTGAGAATATACCACGAACACATTCAACCCGATCCCCTTTTATTAAATATTCCCAGGCATCAAACATATAATATAACAAAATAAAAATCAGTAAATTTCAGTATCCAGCAACTCAAGACGGAACATCAACAGAAATCCCAATGCTGAATTTCCACTACTAAACCCTAGATCCAATTCACCGATAGAGAACAACAAATTGGGCAAAAAGTAAAAGTAGTGAACCTGGACGGCGCTATGGAAGATGCCACCTAGACCGATGCCGTCTTTGAAAAACTAGTTAAAACTAAGTTATACTAAAATATTGATTCTAGGTTATATGCAAGATAGAGAAAAGCATTAGGGTCGTGGCATTTACCTAGGTGGTCAACTAACGGGTAGAGATTCCTAATACAAGAATGATGGTTATGGGGCTTATGCTATAACCGTTGCACGATTGCATTCATTCTCACACCTCTCAGTAGAGAAAATAATTTTGCCCAATTGACTCTCTCAAGACCATTTGGGTAGGCTAATTTGCCCAAGCAACCTATGGTTCAAGTTGGGTAATTACTCTCTTGAGGTTTAACCCGTTAATTGGGACTACCATTCTCATGGGTCCATCCCAATTCCTTGTTGGGTCAATTTTGGAGTCATAGATACTCTTTCTCAAGAAGAGTCAAGACCCACTAAGCTAGACTCAGTATTTGCAACCACCAAATCTTAATTAAACCATAAAATTATCCCAAATAGCAAACATCCAACATCATTCAAGCGTTAAACAATCACATCCATTAGTTACCCATGCTAGGGTTGAGCCACAACCCTAGCTAATGGGTTTAGCTAGACATAATAGGATCAGAAATTGAAGAAATAGTAGATAAACTCATCATATTAATTAACTACAAAGTTAATCTACAAGAATCTATGATAAAACAAGGTGAAATTGCCCAAAATAGGCTACAACTTGAGTCTTACGAGCACAGCAGCTATATCTGATACAATCTCCCCTACTAAAAAAGTAAAATGTTCTATTTATACTACACAGGAAAAACTGGACAAAAATACCCCTACGGGGTCTGGCGCGGACCGCGCATAAATGTTGCGCAGTCGCGGAGGGCTCTTTGGTCTTCAGTGCTTGCTTTTGAAACTGAGGCCGCAGACCGTGCACAAAGCTTGCGCGGCCGCATAGCACTTGGGCGTGACCGCGCTGGCTGAAAGGCGCGGACCGCGTGGAAAGGGACGCGGCCGCGTGGAAGGCTTTGACAAAATCACCACTCTCTGAACTTTTCTGTGCGGCCGCGTGGCAATTAAGTGCGGTCCGTGCAGGTCGTCAATTACTTGGGCAGTCTCTGAACCTCTTCTGCACGGTCGCGTGTCAAATAAGTGCGGTCCGCGCAGGTCAGTATGGGTTATGCACAGCCTCTGAATTTTCCTGCGCGGCCGCGTGGAAAATAAGTGCGGTCCACGTAGGTCAATATTGTTCCCCACTTCACAGGTCCTTTGACACTTGGCAAATTTCACTCTTTTTTCGAGCCGATCTTTGACATTTGTCATCTTGTCACTCAAACCTGTAATCAAGCGCAACTTGTAAGCCTTTTGGGACTAATTTATGGCAATTCAAGCACAAAGCCTAAGCAATAATGGGTATAAAACATGTAAAAATCACAATTATCAACTCCCCCAAACTTAAACCTTTGCTTGTCCTCAAGCAATTAAAATGAGACCTACCCCTCAAACAAAAACAACCAAGTGATTCCTGTTTATCCTAATGTAACCTCGACAAGAATCAATTGGGACTAACAATTGCCCTATGCTTCATTAACACATTTAAACTTTGAAAACTTGTGGATTAAGTGTGACACAAGAGCATCAAGAGTTGACACATATTCATCAAAGAGCTTCTCTCAATTACTTTGGTCATTGTGGAACCCAAACTCACACATCCTCAACTCTCCCTAAGTGAACCTCACGTTTTAGAGTATTGACACACAAACCGAGGTGGATGGATTTCTCTTATCTCTCTCAAAGAAAAGGCCATAAGTCCGGCTTTAAGTACCATATGCTTTCCCCTTGTGTAAGTATCCACTAATGTAGGCTTCCCTCAACTCAAGATCATATAGGGCTTTTGAGGAGTCATTATGAAGGCTTTTGGGTAAAGGTGGGACATGTTTTTGTTCAATTGGGTTCAATCTTCCCTTAAGCACTTCTTTTTGATTCATTTTGGCACACATTCTCGACTCATTTAAGTATTTCACTTCTTTCAAGGGGTTAGAAAGACACCTTGTCATTCTTTCTTTTGCAATTCAAAGCTTTTTCTCCTTTTGTTTACTTTTTTTTCCATACCTTTTTCACTTTTTTTTTGTTGTCCTTGGATTCCCCTTTTTATTCTCTTTTTGTCTTTCTTTTTGTCTTTTTGTCTTTTTCATTACTTTCCTTTTCTTTTGCTTTTGCACCTTTTTACCACATTATTTTCTTTCTTGTCTCTCCCCCCCCTCCAAACTTAGACATTTGCCATTACTCAAGGGAAGATTTGGGTGCCAAGAGAGGATCTCATTGAGAACGGGTATAGGCTTGTAGCTTTGGTTCATGAAAGAAGAAGGTTTAAGGCTCAAAAGGGGTGAACTAGGGATCATTTCATTGGTACGTCATGGAAATTGTTCGAATTTGGCATTTTGGATCAAGGAGAGCCTACAATCACTTCTCAAGTCAAGTTCCACCTATGATTTCGCCTCAACAAACACTCAGGGCAAGTTCTAGACCATCGGCTCGATACTTGGGCTCACAATTCGAATTCTTACCACACACACTCAAGGATCGCTAAAGACATCGAGTCGAGGGCCCACAACAACCTTAGTTACGATTCAAGCGCACAATGGCCCAACATGACCACATGATGATTGTTTGGTCAACACAAGAGTCTCAAGGCCACGACTTTCACCATCCTAAACACAACATTATGTCTTTGACCATGGGATCAAAGGCAACTGTGCTAGGCCCAAGTGAAGCTTTTCCTGAGGTACCCTTAACTACAAAACTTGAAAATCAAAAAGAAAATAAAAAATGGACTCAAACCCTTAAGAAGGTTGTCACACCATCTATCATTGGGAAGAGCCACCCGGTTCGCACAACACTCTACCCTTGGAAAGAACCGTGGCATTAAGAAAACCAATGGCTTATTGCAAACGCCCAAAACAAAACAAAAAGGCTACGAGTCTAACTTTTCAACTAAAATGAAAAATTTAAACAAAAATAGAAAACCAACATGAAAACCCGAATATGGACAAAAGGGGAATAGAATATACAACTAGGGATAATAAATATATACATCAAGTTGAAAAGCATCTAGAATGAAAAGTTATATACAAACCAACTATCAACTACGAATGTGCTAAAAACAACGAGAGAATATATACAGTCATCTGACATATCCAAAATAGTACGGTGCACCCCCACGAATAAAAGCCAGCATTTTCCCCAATGCTAACTATCAAAATAAGCACAAGAAAAAGGATATAGAGTGGCCCCTCAAGCCTCATCTGGCACCCTGGGCTGATCAATGGCCTCCAAGTCCTCTGTATTGGCGAGAACCTCAGACTGGTCCCCGGCCTGATGCTGTTGTGCTGCTGGGATAAGAGCCGGATCAGGAACTGGCTCTACAACTGGTGGACCACTGGAAGTACCCTCCTAAGCCGGAGCCACATCTATCACAACTCCCTCAGTGCTAGGGAGTTTCCTCTTCTTCTTTCTCCTCTGCTCCTCCTCATGTGGCTGAACTGCTGCTGGCTCTACAGCTGGATCCCCAAATAATAGATCAATTGGCAGCTGATCTACCATGATCTTATCCACATCCACTCTCAACCGTGTCACCGACTCCTTGGAAACCTTCTGCTTCCTCAACTTCTTGTGCTCCCGAGCCAGCTTACCCAAGGCTTTGATGTGTGCTCCAACTGCCTTAGTCAAGGCATCCTGCATCGCCATCATCTTTTCCTGGTTGCCCAGGAGCTCCTTCAGTGTTTCCTCTATAGACGGAGGAATCTCAACAATAGAAGGAGCTGACGATGTCTGAACTGCAGTGGTCAGAGTGGACAACTTGGATGTCGCAGCTGACATCCAGTTGTTCAAAGTGGATAAGGACTGATTGAGCTAATGAGCGGTGAACCGGTGAGTCTTCGATGAATGCACACACGGGTCCGCTGATGTAGATGTATCGGTAGCCGAGATGGTGGAAGGCTCAGTGGGAAGCTGAATAATCGCTGGCTCCTCAGTCTGGCCAGGTGCGGTGGAAATGGATGCTTGAGTCTTCTTGCCCCTTTTTGGGTTGTCCGGACCCAACTGATTGTACCAGGAATAAGGAGCCACTGGAGGTACCTTGACATCATATCTCTTTCTCTTCACTTTCAATTCTCTGAAGTACAGGGAGAGTGTGTTTGGGAAGGGATAGTTCGTGTTGGTCTCTTGTCCGACTGTAGAGCTCACCCTGGACATAATGTTTCCCACATTGAGAGGAAACCCCACCATGATAGATTCCACAAGTACAGCATGGGGAATGGGAATGGAGTGATCATGGGTGGAGGGGTCCAGTATACTACATACAAACGTCAACCAACCCTTTGCTTCAAAATTTAGAGTGTTCCTCAAAATCCTCTCCCCTGCTTTCAACCAAGTTGGGACAGTACCTGGAGCTGCCAAGTGCTGGGCCAACCAAGGACGAACCTCTTCTTTCATTTCCAGCTTTTCTAAGTATTGGGATTCGTCCTCTTCGTTGAAACCCAAAAAATCATTCAGGGACTTTCCATCATACAACACTATAGTTCCCCGCACTTTTGTTGCCTTTGAGTCCTGTACTACATGATGAACATTGCAGTAGAACTCTTTTACCATATGTTCGTTGGCCATTTCACAGCGCTCCTTAAAGAATCCCCAGCCCTCTCTAGTTCGGAATTGTGCTTGCACATGAGGGTTTAGAGGGACAAGATCAGCATCAATGAATTTTCTCTCCGAAATCAGTTTCCTTTTGGGCCACCACTCCCGAAATCTGTGGAAGGCCAATTTGCTCACAAATCGATCAGCCCATGCTTTCGGCTTCCGTGTTCTATCAACACCTCCAACTTGGGGCTCACCCCCTCACCATACCCACCATTCTCCCCGGATAATGAAGCTGTGAGGGAGGTGGAGTATTCTTCTGCACTTTTAGCTACGGACTCATCAGACGAGTCCGAAACTACATTCACTGGTTTCTTGGAGGTGGCTACGTCACCATGATCAGTAGAAGGAGAATCACGTAGCTGAAATGATGTGGACATGTGGGTGGGGGAAGACTCTAAAGTGATGTCCCAGGATAGAGCATACTCACTCCCCGTAGAGTGTGAAGCCGCTCTGTCAGCTTCCAGTATTAGCTTCCGGGTCTTTTTTATTCTCCCGAACCTGGGGAGTGAGTTTGACCACCCGCTTTCCTTTTCCCCCTCGAGATGAACCACCTCTCCCGAGTTGTTTTTCTTTGCCTCCATGCTTTTTAACCATTATCTGCGAGGAATACATGTCTAACATTGTTAGTAGAAGCACATGAGATGAATTAGACAAGACAGTTAAGTTCAAGAGTTGTAGACACAGTGACATAGGTAGAGGGGCGCGGACCGCGTAAAATAGGAGCGCGGTCGCGCTGAGGGAGCGCGGTTGCGCTGAGGGAGTGCGGTCTGCACTTGAGATGTTCCAAATACACCCTTCTCTGAATCTACCGATGTGGTCCACACTTATTTGGACCGTGGTCGCGTCGGTTCGACGCGGACCGCACAAAAGTGGGTCGTGGACCGCGCATGGCAATTTCCCCAAAAGTAACCTCTCTGAACCTTACGGACGCAGTCCGCATTGTTTTGGACCACGGCCGCGTCGGGCTAACGCGGACCGCACATAAAGTGTGCGCGGCCGCGTAGGTCTAAAAATTAACTGAGTACGGGATTTTGCAATTAATTCCAATTTTTGTTCACACTTTTAGGTCCTAAGTGTCCCTACCCAATTATTTAACTTGAATTCATGCCCTTTGCTCAAAGAAATCACAGAAAATCTAATCTAATAGTTAAAACTAAGAAGAAAGAGAAGAAATAAGAAGTTATACTAATGGGAAGCAATTAAAATAAACAAAGAAAATTATACTATGAATGAAATGGGCAAGAATTGTTACCACGGATGAATGACTTTTACTTAGTGAGAAAATACGGTGATGAACGGTAAAAATTAGGGCTCAGGTGGAAATTTTTGCGAAAAGGTTCAAATGAGACCCAATGCCTCTAGTTATAGAAGAGCCGTAGGACCCACTACTTACCGACCAGCGCGGTCGCGCAAAAATAGCCGCGGACCGCGCTAGATTTTTCCAGCCTTCTTATTCACTGCTCAACCCACGTGGACCGCACTAATTTGAGGCGCGGCCGCGTGGGAAACTTCAGAGAGCACATCATTTGCATCTTCCCAGCGCGGACCACACTTATTTGGTGTGCGGCCGCGTTGGAAACTTCAGAGAGCATGCCTGTCTAACTTCTCCTGCGCGGACCGCACAAAAATGTCCCGCGGACCGCGCAGCAATCTTCAGAGACCCAGCTCTCATTTCACCAACCTACGCGGTCAGCACTGATTTGGTGCGCGGCCGCGTAGGTAAACTTTAGAGAGCTGAAAACTTCCTACTTATGTCCTGCACTGGTTCAACATTATCCCTGCACCATCTCACAAACCATGAGTTCAAAAATTCCTAATCTACGATCAGAAAATAACAAAGAAGAAAAAGAAAAAGACATGGGTTGCTTCCCAAGAAGCGTCTGATTTAACGTCGTGGCACGACACATGTTTCCCTCACAGTCACTTCAAATGAATGAGTGCCACCACGTGGCTGTCATCAAACTTTCCCAAGTAGTGCTTGACATGATGCCCATTGACCCGGAAAACTTCACCATTCTTATTTTTGAGATCAATGGCACCAAAAGGAGTTACACCAACCACTTCAAATGGACCGCTCCACTTAGACTTTAGCTTTCCCGGAAACAAACTTAACCGAGAGTTGAAAAGAAGAACCATGTCACCAACTTTAAATTCCTTCCCTTGGGCATACTTGTCATGAAGGTACTTCATCTTGTCCTTGTACAAGGACGAGCTGGAGTAAGCATGGAATCTAAACTCATCAAGTTCATTCAATTGCTCCACTCGGAGGTTGGCAGCGATGTCCCATTCTAAGTTCAACTTATTCAAGGCCCACATAGCCTTATGTTCCAATTCTACCGGAAGATGACAAGCCTTCCCAAACACCAACCGATACGGCGACATACCAATCGGAGTCTTGAAAGCTGTACGATAAGACCAAAGAGCATCATCCAATTTGTTCGACCAGTCGGTCCTATTTGCATTAACAGTCTTGGACAAAATACTCTTAATCTCTCGGTTAGATACCTCAACGTGGCCACTTGCTTGAGGATGATAAGGAGTGGTCACCTTGTGATTTACACCATACTTGGCTAACAAACTGTCAAAAGCCCGGTTGCAAAAATGAGAACCACCATCACTAATGATGGCACGTGGAGTGCCAAACCTAGTGAAGATACTCTTTTTCAAGAACGCCACTACACTTTGAGCTTAGTTGTTGGGAAAAGCGATGGTCTTAACCCATTTTGACACATAATCAACCGTACCAAGATATAGGTGTTGCCACAAGAACTCACGAATGGCCCTATAAAGTCAATCCCCCAAACATCAAAAATATCAACCTCTAGAATCGTGTTAAGGGGCATCTCATCTTTCTTGGAAATCCCTCTGGCTCGTTGGCATTCGTCACATCTCTTGACAAAATCACCGGCGTCTTTGAACAAAGAAGGCCAATAGAACCCACAACTAAGCACTTTAGACGTCGTCCTTGCCTCGCCATGATGGCCACCATAGGGCGAAGAGTGACAAGCTTCCACAATACTCAACTGCTCTTCTCGGGAACACATTGGTGAATTACACCATCGGTGCAAATTTTGAAAAGATAGGGCTCATCCCAATAATAGTCCAAATAATCCCGCTTGAGTTTTTTCCTTTGGTTAGAAGAGAGCTCATACGGACCACACCGGTAACAAGATAATTGGCAATATCGGCAAACCATGGCATGTTTAGCATTGAAACCGAGAGAAGCTGTTCATCCGAAAAAGCATCATTTATCTCAACACCATTGCTCGGTCTCCCTTCTTTCTCTAGCCGTGACAAATGATCCGCTACTTGATTTTCACTCCCTTTTCTATCCATAATCTCTAAATCAAATTCTTGCAAGAGTAGTACCCATCTCATCAACCTCGCCTTTGAATCTTTCTTTGTCATCAAATGCCTAAGGGTGGCATGATCGGTATGGATAATCACCTTGGCCCCCATAAGGTATGGTCGGAACTTTTCCATGGCGAACACAATGGCTAGCAACTACTTCTTGATGACTGTATAGTTCTTTTGAGCCTCATTCATTGTCTTGCTTGTGTAGTACACCCGATGGAACATTTTGTTGATTCTTTGGCCAAGCACCGCACCAACCGCTACATCACTCGCGTCACACATAAGCTCAAAAGGCAATTCCCAGTTGGGTGCGGTGATGATGGGCGTTGTGGTCAATTTATATTTCAACATTTCAAAGGACTCTCATCAAATATGTGAAGTCTCATCAAAGATGAACTTCACATCTTTTTCCAACAATTTGCAAAGCGGGTTCACAACTTTCGAAAAATCCTTAATGAATCACCGATAAAACCCGGCGTGGCCCAAAAAACTCCTCACCCCTTTGACAGAAGTAGGGGGAGGGAGCCTTGAGATGACCTCTATTTTCGCCTTATCGACTTCAATAACATGCTTTGAGATTTTGTGCCCCAAGACAATTCCCTCTTGCACTATGAAGTGACATTTCTCCCAATTTAGTACAAGATTTGTTTCCTCACATCTTTTCAACACCTTGTCCAAGTTCACTAGGCATTCTTCAAATGAGTCCCCCACCACACTAAAATCGTCCATGAAGGCCTCTAGAATATCCTCCACCATTTCGGTGAAGATTGCCATCATACATCTTTGGAAGGTTGCCGGAGCATTACAAAGTCCAGATGGCATTCTTGAGAAAGCGAATGTGCCATACGGACATGTAAAGGTTGTCTTTTCCTGATCCTCCGGGGCAATGAGGATTTGATTGTACCCCGAGTAGCCATCAAGGAAGCAATAATAAGCCCGACCTGCTAAACGATCAAGCATTTGGTCAAAGAATGGTAGAGGGGAATCATCGTTTCTAGTGATCTTGTTGAGCTTTCTATAATCCATGCACACCCTCCAACCTGTGACCGTACGGGTAAGAATCAATTCATTGTTGGCATTTGTGACGACCGTCATACCCCCCTTCTTTGGCACACATTGGACCGGGGAGGTCCATGAACTATCCGATATTGGGTAGACTACACCGGCATCTAACCATTTGATAACCTCTTTCTTGACTACCTCTTGCATAGCTTCATTTAGTCTTCTTTGGTGTTCAAGAGACGGCCTTGCATCTTCCTCCAAAATGATCTTATGCCTGCAAAAAGCGGGGCTTATACCCCGATTATCCACCAATGTCCGTCCAATCGCCCGCTTGCGCTTTTGGAGCACCGCCAAAGTGGCATCAACCTGCAAGTTAGTTAAGCAAGATGAAAGAATAACAGGCAAAGTGAAATTTGGACCCAAGTATTCATACCTGAGGTAAGGAGGAAGTGGTTTCAACTCCAACACCGGTGGCTCCTCAATAGACGGCTTGGTGGATAGAGTTTTGCGATTTTCAAGATCAAGAGATAACTTCCTTGGCTCATAGGAGTATGAGCCCATACCATGAAGAGCATTTACACATTCAACTCTCCCGGCATCATCATAAACATCCATGTTCAGGAGCACGGCCTCAAGTGGGTCCTCAACATTCACCATGGCACGTGCGTCATCCACTATCACCACCGTGACGATGTCAACAAACGAGCACACCTCGGTGCTATTTGGTTGCCTCATGGATTTGCACACGTGGAACACTACCTTTTTATCACCGATACGGAAGGTCAATTCTCCCGCTTCCACATCAACCAAGGCCTTCCCTGTAGCTAGGAAAGGCCTCCCAAGAATAATAGGCACCTCGAAATCCACTTCACAATCCAAGATCACGAAGTCGGCCGGAAATATGAACTTGTCAACACGAACAAGGACATCATCAATAATCCCCAAAGGCAGCTTCATTGACCGGTCCGCCATTTGAAGCCTCATAGAAGTTGGACGAGGTTGTACGATTCCCAATGTCTTGAAAACTGAATATGGCATGAGATTTATAATTTCCCCCAAATCACAGGGCTTTTGCAAAATCGGCACTTCCAATGGTACATGGTATCGTGAATGCTCCGGGATCCTCTAGTTTTGGAGCCATGGAGTGAACAATGGAACTCACTTGATGTGTCATCTTGATTGTCTCACACTCCATGGATCTCTTTTTAGTAACCAAATCCTTCATGAACTTTGCATATCCCGGCATTTGTTCAACTGCCTTCACTAAAGGCACATTTATATTCAAACTTTTCATCATCTCTATGAACTTTTTAAACTGGTTGTCACCTTTTTGCTTGGCCAATCTTTGAGGGTATGGCGGAGGAGGCCTAGGCAAGTGTGCTTGGCTTTTGGCACCACTGGTTCGGGCATATCAATGACGTGTTCCCTAGACGGGTTCACGGCCTCTTGAGTCTCCTCCTCACCCTCATCAATATCAATTCTCACCTCATCTCTTGCATTTGGTTCAACAATATCCCCAACTACCAACGGTGTCTCATCATTTTGCAACTCTTCTTCGTCAATAACAACTCGATTACATCTTGAGACTTGCACATCACCGCCTCTTCCACTTCTTGTGGTTACCGCCATCACATGATTGTTATTCCCACCCTTGGGGTTCACTACCGTATCACTTGGTAGAGCACCCTTTGGGCGAGTGTTGAGAGATTGCGAAATTTGCCCGAGTTGTACTTCCAAGTTACGGATCGAAGTGTTATGGGAGGCCAATTGCGCATCGGAGTCATGACTTCTCTTCATCATTTGCTCGAACATGTTCTCTATTCAACCCATGTCATTACCCGATGAACTCGACCCTTTTGCTTGAAAAGGAGGCGGGTTGTTTGGTTGTTGAAACATCCGGTGCCTTTGAAAACCTTGCCCTCTATTACCTTGACCACCATTGTTGTTCCACCCCCCTTGACCATTGTTATTATTCCAATTGTTGTTGTTGTTTCCATTCCAATTTCCTCCATTGTTACCTTGATTTCCCCAATTGTTGTTTTGGTTATTCCCATTCCAATTTCCACCGCCTTGTTGTTGATTATTGTTGTTCCAATTGCCACCTCCTTGTTGATTGCTCCAATTCCCTTGGGAGCACCATTGTTGATTACCTTGGTTTTCTCTATTTCCTTGATAATTGTTGATATATTGACAATCCTCACTTTGCTCATCATAGCACTCGTTTGAATAACCACCACCATCATCATAGTTGTCACAATTTCCTTGAGGTTGTTGCCCTATTTGCCTTCTTTTCATCATATTCACTCCTCCATGGCATTGACTTGGTGCCGGTTTTGAACTTGTTGAAGTTGCGCCTTAGCCAATTGGTTCATTGTTGTTGTGAGTTCGGCAATGGCCTGGCCTTGTTCATGCAACTCCTTATGCAAATGTATGACATTAGGATCGCCTTGAGGAACGTTTGCTCGGCTTTGCCATGCCGAAGAAGTATCGGCTATTTCATCTAACACATCATAAGCTTCATTGTATGGGAGCTTCATTAAATTTTCACCCGCCAATTGGTTCACAATACATTGGTTAGTTGTATTGATTCCCCTATAGAACGTTTGTTGAATCATCACATCATTCATATCATTATTTGGACACTCTTTGACCAAAGTTCTAAATCTCTCTCATATTTCATGCAAAGGTTCTGTTGGCTCTTGTTTGAAAGCCAAAATCTCATCACAAAGTGCCGCCATGTGACTTGAAGAAAAGAACTTGGCAATGAACTTGTCTGCCAATTCATCCCATGTTGTGATAGAATGATTTGGAAGCCTTTCTAACCAATCCAATGCTTTCCCCCAAAGAGAAAACGGGAAAAGCCTCAATCTCAAAGCATCTTCGGACACATTGATTTGTTTACTCCCCCACCAAGTATCTACGAACCCCTTCAAGTGCTTGTATGCATTTTGGTCGGAGGTGCCTGTGAAATACCCTCTTTGCTCGAGAAGTGTCAACATAACATTGGTGATTTGAAAATTCCTTGCCCGGATTCGGGGAGGAACTATGGCACTTGCATAACCCTGATTCCGAAGAACCCTTGGAGCTACTCGGAGGAGGGTCTGGGATTTGATCATTTTGATTTGCATTGGCATTTCTACCTCTCCGTGGTACTTAAGGTACCGGGAGCTCATCTTGCTCAACATCATCAACCTCCTACCCCGCGCCCACATTGTCAAAAGGGACATTTCCTTGTAGAGCCATGTGTACCTGATGAATTGACATAAATAATGTTAGTAAAAAGAAGGAAAGAGAAGCAAAACACAAATCTAGCTACGCAAATAGTCAACACCGTAAGCTCCCCGGCAACGACGCCAAAAGGTGATCGCAACAGACTCAACCTTAGGAAGAGTGGGCTCTAATACTTTTACCCAATAGCGGTATCGGGGTCAATTTCCACAGGGAGCTAGAAAAGGGAGTTGAGTAATTGCTTAGTCTAGAGATGCGTTTTGACTCTTAATTGTACTTCTACCATTTTTGGGGTTTTATAATTATCAACTACAATTTAACAACTACTAGTTAAAACTAAGTTATGCTAAAATATTGATTCTAGGTTGTATGCAAGATAGAGAAAAGCACTAGGGTCGTGGCATTTACCTAGGTGGTCAACTAACGAGTAGAGATTCCTAATACAAGAATGATGGTTATGGGGCTTATGCTATAACCGTTGCACGATTGCATTCACTCTCACACCTCTCGGTAGAGAAAATGATTTTGCCCAATTGACTCTCTCAAGACCATTTGGGTAGGCTAATTTGCCTAAGCAACCTATGGTTCAAGTTGGGTAATTACTCTCTCGAGGTTTAATCCGTTAATTGGGACTACCATTCTCATGGGTCCATCCCAATTCCTTGTTGGGTCAATTTTGGAGTCATAGACACTCTTTTTCAAGAAGAGTCAATACCTACTAAGCTAGACTCAGTGTTTGCAACCACCAAATCCTAATTAAACCATAAAATTAACCCAAATAGCAAATACCCAACATCATTCAAGCATTAAACAATCACACCCATTAGTTACCCACACTAGGGTTGAGCCACAACCCTAGCTAATGGGTTTAGCTATACATAATAGGATCAGAAATTGAAGAAATAGTAGATAAACTCATCATATTAATTAACTACAAAGTTAATCTACAAGAATCTATGATAAAACAAGATGAAATTGCCCAAAATAGGCTAAAACTTGAGTCTCACAAGCGCAATAGCTATATCTGATACAATCTCCTCTGCTAAAAAAGTAAATGCTCTTATTTAAACTACACAGGAAAAATTGGACAAAAATATCCCTACGGGTCTGGCGCGGATTGCGCATAAATGTTGCGCGGCCGCGGAGGGCTCTTTGGTCTTCAGTGCTTGCTTCTGAAACTGAGGCCGCGGACCGTGCACAAAGCTTGCGCAGCCGCGTTAGCTGAGAGGCGTGGACCGCGTAGCACTTGGGCGCGACCGCGCTGGCTGAAAGGTGCGAACCGCGTGGAAAGGGATGCTGCCGCGTGGAAGGCTTTGACAAAATTACCACTCTCTGAATTTTTCTGCGTGGCCGCATGGCAATTAAGTGCGGTCCGCGCAGGTCATCAATTACTTGGGCAGTCTCTGAACCTCTTCTGCGCGGCCGCATGTCAAATAAGTGTGGTCCGCGCAGGTCAGTATGGGTTATGCACAGCCTCTGAACTTTCCTGCGCGGCCGCGTGGCAAATAAGTGCGGTCCACGCAAGTCAATATTGTTCCCCACTTCATAGGTCCTTTGACACTTGGCAGATTTCACTCCTTTTTCGAGCCGATCTTTGACATTTGTCATCTTGTCTCTCAAACCTGTAATCAAACGAAACTTGTAATCTTTTAGGACTAATTTGTGGCAATTCACGCACAAAGCCTAGGCAAGAATGGGTATAAAATATGTAAAAGTCACAGTTATCACAGACCTAGAGGCCGATCTGCAGGATTTTCTTGATGAAATGTATTAGACCCTTCGAGTGATGAAGGCTTCAGAGACGAAGGGAGTTAAGTTGGCTTCATACAGGTTGAGGGGAGCGGCGTATTCGTGGTTTGAGATGTGGGAGGATTCCCGTGGGGAGGGAAGACCTCCAGCTAGATGGGATGAGTTTGTAGATGCATTTATTGACCATTTCTTGCTTGCCGAGACAATGCAGCCCATGCCACCGAGTTTGAGGTCCTCAAGCAGGGCAGTATGAGTGTTTGGGAGTACCACATGGAGTTTGTGCGATTGTCCAAGTATGCACCTCAGTTAGTGTCGACCATGGATGTTCGAGTTTGGCGATTCGTACGGGGCCTTAGTTCCTTGGTAGTAAATGAGGCTACTACAGCGGCCTTACACTCGGATATGAATTATGGGAAGATTGTGGGATTCGCTCAGGCCACAGAGGCTAGGAAGTTGAAGATATGGGCGGAAAGGGAGAGTAACAACAGGGCCCGATCAGTAGGTCACTCAGGGTGATCAGCTCAGGGAAGAGGGTCATCAGGGCCATCCCAGTCATATGCTCAATCCTCAGCGAGCACACCACCATCTGTGCATAGTTATCAGCAGAGTAGCCACATGAGACCAGGTTCAGACAGTAGGAGGCCCCATCAGTCTGGTTGTTCGGGAGCGAGATCACAGTAGCAGGGGAGGTCTCCATGCCCCAAGTGTGGGAGATTCCATACAGAGACTTGTTACGTGGACATCCCGGTGTGTTTTAGATGCGGGGTGAGAGGTCATATCCAGTGGGACTGCCGTGTACCAAGTCAGAGCATGGGTAGGAGATTTACTCAGTCATCCAGTTCTTCAGTCGCCACATCATCTGTGCGTCCTCCAGCCCCAGCAGGGCATGGTGTAGTTAGGGGTGGAGCTAGTGGTAGAGGTGGACCCAGCCGGTTTTATGCTTTGAGTGGTCGCCAGAGTGCAGAGGCTTCTCCAGATGTAGTTATAGGTATCTTGTCTGTTCAGTCCATTAATTGTTATGCTCTTATTGATCCGGGGTCCTCTTTGTCTTATGTCACCCCGTTCATTGCTTCAAGTTTTGGGATAGAGCCCGAACAACTTCATGACACGTTCTCTGTATCGACTCCGGTTGGTGATTCTATTACAGTCGCGCGAGTTTATAGGAATTGTGTTGTCACGGTATGTGGTCGTGTTACCACGGACGATCTTATCGAGCTTGGAATGGGGGATTTTGATGTGATTATGGGAATGGACTGGCTTTATTCGTGCTTTGCTAAACTTGACTGCCAAACGAGTGTCATGAGACTCGAGTTCCCTAATGATCCGGTTATCGAGTGGAAGGGGAATAGTGTGGTGCCAAAGGGTAGGTTTATTTCCTACCTTAAGGCTTCAAAGATCATTAAGAAGAGATGTATCTGTCATTTGGTCCGGGTGGCGGACACCACTTCAGAAGTGTCTACTCCCGAGTCCGTGCCAGTTGTAAATTTGTTTCTTGAAGTGTTTCCAGACGAGCTTCCAGGGATTCCGCCAGATGGGGAGATTGATTTTAGGATTGATGTATTGCCAGATACGCAACCAATATCTATTCCACCATACAGAATGGCTCCAGCAGAGTTAAGGGAGTTAAAGGAGCAGCTAAAGGACTTGTTAGAAAAGGGGTTTATACGGCCGAGTATGTTGTCGTAGGTTGCTCTGGTTCTCTTTGTCAGGAAGAAGGATGGGTCACTCCGGATGTGTATTGATTATCCACAGCTCAACAAAGTCACCATCAAGAATAAATATCCTTTGCCTCGGATAGATGATTTGTTCGACCAATTGCAAGGTGCAAGGTTCTTCTCCAAAATTGATCTACGATCCGAGTATCACCAATTGAAGATTAGGGAGCAGGATATTCCCAAGACCGCTTTCAGAACTCGCTTTGGTCACTTTGAATTCTTGGTCATGTCCTTTGGGCTAACCAATGCACTGGAAATGTTTATGGATCTTATGGATCAGGCCTTCAAGACATTTCTAGACTCCTTCGTGATTGTTTATTCACGAAGCCAGGAGGATCATGCCGGTCACCTCAAGGCAGTTTTGCAGACTCTTCATCATCACCAGTTGTATGCTAAAATTTCAAAATGTGAGTTTTGGTTGGAGTCCGTTGCCTTTTTGCGTCATGTTGTTTCTAGTGAAGGGATTCAGGTAGACCCCCAGAAGATTGCAGCAGTGAAAGATTGGCCTAAACCCACGACCCCGACGGAGATTCGTAGCTTCTTGGGTTTAGCAGGGTATTATCGAATGTTTATGGAGGGATTTTCTACCCTCGCCTCCCCATTGACTAAGTTGATGCAGAAAGCGGTTAAGTTCCAATGGTCCGACGCTTGTGAGAAAAGTTTTCAGGAATTGAAGTCAAGGTTGACCTCGACACCAATATTGACCTTGCCGGAAGGCATGGAAGGATTTGTGGTTTATTTCGATGCCTCCAAGGTTGTTTTGGGGTGTGTGTTGATGCAACATGGGAAGGTTATAGCGTATGCTTCGAGGCAGCTCAAGAATCACGAGAAAAATTATCCAACGCATGATTTGGAGCTTGCGACAGTTGTGTTTGCTTTGAAAATATGGCAGCATTATATTTATGGGGTCCATGTGGATGTGTTCTCAGACCACAAGAGTCTCTAATATTTGTTCAAGCAGAAAGAGCTAAATTTAAGGAAGTGACGGTGGTTAGAATTGCTCAAGGATTATGGTATGAACATATTGTACTATCCAGGGAAAGCGAACGTGATGGCCGACACTCTCAGTCGGAAGTCTATGGGTAGTTTGGCTCATTTGGGAGTGGATTAAAGTCCCTTAGCTTGGGAGGTTCATCAATTGGCCAGTCTAGGGGTTTGCATTTTGGCCTCAGACGAGGGGGATGTTATGGTGCATAATGGAGCAGAATTGTCACTTGTAGCGGAAGTCAAGGAAAAGCAGTTTATTGATTTAGCATTGGCTCAGATGAAGGAAGCAGTTTTGAATAACAAGACTTCGGCATTTTCACTAGGCGACGAAGATGGTGTATTACGGTGTCAAGGTAGGCTATGTGTTCCAGATGTGGATAAACTTCGAGAGAGGGTAATAGCAGAGGCTCATAATTCCCGGTATTTCGTGCACCCTGGTTCTACGAAAATGTATCATGATCTCAAGGAAATTTATTAGTGGAACGACATGAAGAGGGGTGTGGCGGACTTTGTATCTAAGTGTCTGAATTGTCAGCAAGTAAAAGTTGAGCATCAGCGACCCGCTGGGTTAACTCAGATTATTGAAATACCAATAAGGAAATGAGAGATGATCAACATGGATTTTGTGGTGGGATTACCTCGCACTCAGCTCAAATTTGACTCAATTTGGGCAATAGTGGATCGACTCACCAAATCAGCTCACTTCTTGACAGTCAAGTCCACCGATACTGCAGAACAGTATGCTAAGTTGTATATCAAGGAAATAGTAAGGCTTTATAGCACTCCACTTTCTATTATCTCAGATTGAGAGGCCCAGTTCATAGCTAATTTTTGGAAGAAATTTCATCAAGGTTTGGGTACTCAGGTGAATCTCAGCACAACTTTCCATCCACAGACTACGGTCAAGCAGAGCGGACTATTCAGATGCTTGAAGATATGTTGCGGGCTTGTGTCTTGGATTTCAAAGGTAGTTGGGATGATCACTTGCCGCTTATAGAATTTATTTACAATAACAACTTTCATGCTAGCATTCAGATGGCCCCATTTGGGGAATTGTACGGAAGGAGGTGTAGGTCTCCGATTGGATGGTTCGAAGTAGGTGAAGCAGAATTGATAGGGCCAGATCTCGTACAACAGGCTATGGAGAAAGTTAAAGTCATTCAGGAAAGGATAAAAACTGCTCAGAGTCGCTAGAAATCCTATGCGGATGTTCGTTGAAGAGATTTGGAATTTCAAGTTGATGATTGGGTGTTCTTGAGGGTATCTCCTATGAAGGGAGTCATGCGATTCGATAAAAAGGGGAAGTTGAGTCCTAGGTATGTTAGGCCGTACCGGATCACTCAAAGGGTAGGGCATGTGGCTTATAGGCTGGAATTGCCTCCTAAAATGTCATTAGAGCACCCGGTGTTCCATGTGTCCATGTTGAAGAAAGTGGTTGGAGATCCATCCACCATTGTGCCAGTCGAGACCATCGAGGTTAATGAAGAGTTGTCATATAAAGAGGTTCAGGTTTCTATCCTTGATAGGCAATCCGTAAATTGAGAAATAAGGAAGTTGCCTCAGTTAAAGTATTATGGCGAAGTCAACGAGTTGAGGAAGCCACATGGGAAGCAGAAAAGGAAATAAAGGAAAAATATCCCCATCTGCTTGAACAAGTCTAGTAGTAATCGTGCAAACTCTTGTCCCTAAACAAATTGATATTGCATCCAAATTGGTGCAAAGACACCCCACCTTTTCTTCCTAAATGCCTTACTATTGAAATCCCTCTAGTGGTGTAAGAATTGTATGTGTTGTGATTGTTTAAGGCATGTGAACCGCTTTTTGGTAAGTGAAAGTTTTATAAAAACTCATGTGATAAGTAAACAACTAATGGTAGTGTAGACTGGTAATGATTTATTTATATGCATGCAGTATGTTGAAGCGGTTAAATTATGTGGGACTCATTGAAGTGACTAATTTATGTGCAAAATGTAGCAAATGATTGAATATGTGCAATTGTTGAGGTAATGAATTGTATACCAGCTGTAGGGATAGCTATAATTGTGTAATGGTGCTTGGAATTGTGTTTCAGGGGCTCTCTGACAGGTAGAGATGTCTAAATTACAAGGGAAACTCTCGCAGAAATTTTTCTAAAAATATGGGAGTTAGTGAAAAATTTGGGAGTTCGCGTATCATGTTTTTCAAAACCAACTGATTTTCAAAATCCTCATTCGAGGACGAATGATTTTAAGTAGGGAAGGATGTAAGGCCTCGTAAAACTTGTGCTCAAAACCTAGTAGCTCATAGTGTCAAGTTCCGAATATGTGTTGGGAATGTGTAAAATTTTTCGCAGTTCGGACCCTTTTGCACTGATCTAAGCATTTAAAAAATCAAAGAATCAAGTTTTCCAGAAAAGTGCTATTTTGCAGTCCAGAATGCGGTTGCAAATCTAGTATGCGGATCGCATTTCTACCGCAGATTGAGTAAGTGGTTTGGTTAAAATTGAGGTCAAAATGCGGTCCATTATGCGATCACATAACTGATATGCGGACCACATTTCTAACGCAAGTTGAGTCAATGTGTCAGTAGAATTTGAGGTCAAGAATGCGGTGCATTATGCGATCACAAATTGTGTATGCGGACCGCATTTCTGCCGCAGACCCAAACAGTAGTATTGGATTTTTAGAGCACTTTTGTGGTCCATTCTGCGGACTGCATTTCATCTTTGCGATGGCACACCTGACTCGGGCTACTATTTTTCTAAAATTTTAAACCCGACCCTTTTTTAATAAAACACCCCAACCCCCTCATTTTAACGATCTTTCTGAACAAAATAAGAGAGAGGGAAGAGAGGGTTCTTGAGAGAGAAAGTCATCTTTATCAATTTGATTCTTCAAAACTATCCAGGCCGGGAAATTTCAAAGTGATTTTTTTCATCCCCATTCTTGCAGGTAAAATCCCTAACCCTTTTTCATTGATTTTTAGGTGTAAACTAAGGGGGGAGTCTCATGCATTGGTTATTGGAAATAATGGTTGAAAACATACATGCATGCCGTTTAAAACGTAAAATCAAGCTAGAGGAATTGGGTAGGAGTAAAGGATTATGCAAAGAGGGGTTGATAACCTAAATAAGTTTGAGTATCAATTATGAGCTTTAATTCTAAGTCGTATGTGTTAACTTATGTACTAGATTGACGTTGCTAGACTATTTGGTGAATTGAAAGTAGAAGTTAAAAGGAAATTCAACTCCAGGTATGTATGGCTAACTTTGACCTTTATAAAATCACCTTGTTTAGTGTACGAATATTTGGTATGTGATATCTACGTGGATTATTTGTAAAATTCTTGTGATCGGTATGATTTGAGTGTTCATGGTTAAGTCTCCCAATATAATGGTGTAAGTAATTGGCAATAAACCAAATGTGTGGTTGTGAACGTGTTATGTGATAACAGTTGAGAAACAAATGATGGAAAGAAATTATAATTGATGCAATCGAAACAACTGTGGTAATAACATGTTTGGCTTGTTGTGAGAAATTATTGTGGTGACTTAAATTGCATATGAACTGTTGAGTACGATGGAAGAGGTATTGATGGTTATGGAAATTCTTTGTAAATTGTTGTTGTTGTTCCTTGAGAATTGTTGTTGTTGTTCTTTGTGAATTATTGTTGTTGTTGTGTTGTTTGTGAAATGTGATTATTCGGTGGGATCGGGTTGCGCGCCGCAACACAAAGTAATAAGGTATGAATTGTGGTGATAAGGGTAGCTGAGGTAATAAGGGTGGAAAGTGATCGAAATCACTATTGAAATAAAAATATGAGAAAATTGTGAAATCATTGATGTGAAAATATTGAAGGGGAAATGGAGAGATTGTAAACTTGTTTGTCTTGATTATTTCTTTTCATGTGTATTTGATTGTTGATTCCATTACTACTTGTTAGTTGTATATGGTTTGAGTTTACTTAGGGCAAAATTTGTTCATACATACTATTACAATTCAAATGTACTGACATCCCTTTTGCTGGGGGCGCTACGTTCGTATTATGATTGTAGATTGATCCATAGCAGGTACTCCAGTCCATCGACCATAGCTCCCCTTCACTTTCCGTCAGCTGTATTGGTGAGCCCCTTTCCTCTCGGGGCCCTGCGTGGCTCATGCCGCTTTTTATTTTGGAATCTTTTTTTTTTTTTTGTAAGGTATAGCCGGAGCCTTGCTACCGGCAGGTATTGTATCATCCTTTTGTATCCTTAGAGGCTCCGCAGACAGGAAATGTAGATTATAAACTTATGTAAATATGTATTTTGTATGTTGGGCGATGTAAGTTGTAAACCACCCTAAGTAATAATGTATGTTTTGTAAAGAGGGTGTTTTAATTATAAATGGCTAATTCCTTTGGTTAATGAGTAATGAAAGTACAGGGTAACAAAGGGGATAGGAAAGGCACCCAAGTCCGCTTGACTGGGGCTACCCGATCTACCGCCGATCATGCCCCTCGGTTTAGGGTGTGACATCGTTTGAGTCCCCAAAAGTGAATTTTATAGGTTGATTTCCCATATCCTTTGCGTCCTTTGGAGTGACAACCATTTGGCTTATTTTTTCTTTTTTCTTTGGCCATTTGGCTGATATGCTTAGGCCGTTGGAGATAATCAGATCCTGGGGAAGGATCTTGCTTGAGGTTTTGGGTAATAGTAGGATTATTACTTATTTGCTTATTAGGAAGGTCAGTATTGGCAGCATCCTTGTGATTTTTAATAGGGGCATTAAGGTTATTTTGTTGATAATCTTGCATGACCACCTTATCAAAGTGATTAGTAGGATTAGTAATAGAAGACACATTCATGTCCAGCATGTCAATGTCTTTGTTTGTTTGTGATATTTGTTCACTTGCATGGCGATCAATATTATTTTCTTTTTGTTTTTTTTCCTCTTGTGGTGGTTTCTTCCAAAACCAGAAGCTTTTCAGTTAGGAGAGAAAAGTGATTTTTTGTTATCAAATTATTTTGATCACCAACCATAATGGTCGAAGATTGAGGATTGTGAGTGTGTGATGAAGGAGTAGCATTTTTGTGGTTTTTAGATTTGTATTGTAGAAATTGAGTATCTAAATACTTACCAGTATTGGCATTGAATAATTTAACGGAGATACCTAGGCCGTTTATTTTTTGATCGGATTAGCAATGAGGTTCTTTTGAGTACCTTTTGCACCTTATTGTCTTCCTTTGGAAAAAGAGACTGTTTTCCATTCTTCTTGTTCCTCGGCACTTGTAATTGATGATATTTCCCTGTTTGGTTTTGCATTGTCCCTACTTTTATTCATAATGAAGGAGCATTGTTTTGCTATGTGCCCCAGTCGTCCACAATTTTTGCAAAGAAAATTTTCACCTTCGTAGTGTATCACTTGTTTGTGATGACCAACATAGATGAAAGGTTGGACTGGGACTTCCATCGGGAGCTCCACACATAATCTTGCATATCGACCTCTCAGGGTGGTTGATGTTCAAACATCTATTTTTAATAGCCGGCCAATTGCATTACCAATTTTTTCTAGAATTTTTTCATCGTAAAATTCTGTAGGCAATTGGGGAAGTATCCATACGGCTGAATTTGTGACTTTCTCTTGGGTGACAACAAAGTTTGGTTTCCATCTTATGATGGAGAGAAAGTGTCCGTTAATGAACCAAGGGCCTTGATGTATTGCCTTATCCCTATTTTTCTTTTTCTTGAATTTAATGATGTGTTAGTCTTTTCCGAGGTCGATCAATTGAAAATCTTCCATTGGTCTCCATAATTCTTGAATTTTTTTTTTAGATAGTGGTGTAACATGTGTTTGCCCACTAGCTTCACAACGATGGAATTTCTCCATGGCTCATAAATTCTTACATTGTCCTCCTCAGAGAGTGTGATGAAACTGATGCCCTTTGAATGCATTAAGGCTGATTGATCAACTGTTTGTTCTTCTGAGTCCATAATTGGGAAGTCCATGTTTGATTGATTTTCAATAGAAGTGAAGAGTAAAAGGTTTGAAGTGATTAGCATTTCTTTGACGCTTGGTTAGATCATGTCTTGATCAATGTGTGGGAGTTTTGGGTGGTATTGTGTGTTGTTGCGCATAAGGTTGGGGATCCATTTCCACTTCCCACTCACTACTATAAGTATTGCTTAGCATAACTAGCACATTCTCTTTTTTTATTCTGTTTCCTATTTGCTTAAAATAATATTAGAAATCTCAAACTGATATAGCAAAATATACTGTTACGTACATAGATAAACTTTCCATTTCTTTTAAAAAATTTAAATTCTTTATTCCTACCCCTTTTCCTCAAACAGCACTCAGCATCGCCACTCAATCCCAACTAGAAACAAAAGGAGACACAAAAGAGGGAAGTAATTGGTTAGATATCTTCCAATTAACACTAATCATCCTTCAAAAGCCAGACGATTAGTGTTTATTATCCAAAAAAAATTGGCAGGTACGATCGATTAAGTTTATCAACAACAATATGATGCAAACATAACGATGATACGATGAAAAGAAACTGAAAAATTCATACAAAAAGAGACTTAATGCATCTTTTTCCTTCTTAATTACTCCCTCCGTTTCAAATTAAATGAGGTAGCTTGACTCGGCACGGAATTTAAGGAAAAAAAAAAGAAAGATTTTTTGAAATTTATAATCTTAAAAGTTTAAAGGGTAAAGCTTTGTGGGGCCATGACTTTTGTGTGGTAACAAAAGCTTCTCGTTAAGGGTAAAATGAGTAAAATAAAGAATTTAAAATTAAATTATTTTCAAATTTAAAAATATATCATTTATTTTGGAATATAATAAAAAGTAAAGTAACTCATTTAATATGAAACGGAGGGAGTATCACCTTTTATGCCCTCCTCAGTTAATGATTTTTGGTAGACAAAATAGGAAGTTTTCAGTTATGTAACCCTTTACACCTTACACCTGGCAGACCATAGAAACAAGACTGAAGATCATTATCAATTGCTAAATAGCGTTGCACATATCTCAATCATGATATATATAACAAAGGGAGACTCAACAATAATTCGATATTTATATGGACGAGTGCAAATATCAACAGCCATGTTATTATGTACGACTCCTAACTAAAATGGGGCAATTTAACACTAGGAAGTAGGGAGAGGAGTAAATGGTTTTTTAGCATAGCTGTCAAATTAATGGTTTTTGGTCCATCCCCTGTAAGTACTTATCTCTACCAATTCCAGAAAGGAATCTGTCTCTTTCTCTATTTGTTTGATGACAGAAATCCCATGGTCCATAAAGCATCGTACACAATTTCTTCTAATATACTTTCTTTCTTGAATTATTCGTTATCTCTTCTTGATTTCACTTTAATCAAAGGACAATTTCCCACGCTCTAGATATCAATGCCACAAACAGATTCAAGATTCAAAATTTAAATCTAACGAGTGATAATGCATGTGGTCTCCTTTAATTTTCTTTTTTCTCCTCACTCAATGTAGTGGAGATTTGAAAGGAAAAACACCATTTTGAAAGAAAAGGAAAAAAAGCCACTTTTTTTATTTCTCTATATTATCATTTTCATAGAAGCAATATCTCAGTGAAATATAAAGTCTTGATGTTGGCAACTCCTAGATAATTCCAAGATTACCACGTGTAGAGTTTATGAGTAGTCAGTTTCTTTAAAAAGCAAACGAATGAAAGCCTTTCCAAAAAAACTAGTAACCAATTAGTATTACTTGCGGCTGGCTGCATGTCCAGGCCTAGAAAATGGAACAAGAAACAGAGATAATCAATCATAAGCACAAAGCAGAAACAAAAATTATTCGTTGGTTCGAGGAAGTTGCCGAGGATGCTGACCTCGTACAGCGGCAGACACTTCGCCAGATTCTTGAACTTAATTATGACGTGGAATATCTCAAGAAATGGCTTGGAGATATCGAAGTTCAAGAAATGGATGAAAATTCATTGGAATCGATTTATACTTCTTTGGTCCCTCTTGCTTCTCATGCAGATTTAGAGCCTTATATTCAGAGAATTGCTGATGGAGTTACTGCTCCTCTCCTCACTCAAAACCCCATTACCAATCTATCTTTGAGGTGAGATTTTTTGTCCACCTTCATGTTTTATCCTATTATTTCTTACCCTATGTTGATCGGACTCTTCTATAAGTTTTTGCGGAAGTATATACTCCCTCCATTCCAAATTCTTAATTACTTTGATACTTGTACTCCAGACTATGCCAATCTTTTTCTTAAAACGGAAGGAGTACTACTCGACAAGGGTATGCAAACTTTTTTTTTTTTTTGTGTATTCTGAAGAACTCACACGAAGTACCTACACCTTATCACGCCATTGGGCATGAGTATATAAGGACAAATGAAGGATTAGTGCATTTACCTTCTTTTAGATATTCTTTTTCCTTTAAAACCCTTATTATAAACTGTGGAAGATACTTATGGGAACCAATTATTGTACATGGGATCGGAAAGGTTGTCTTGTCTTAGTAATTTACATGACAAAAAGTACGTATTACTATTTGTTTCTTTTTGCTAATAATGCATGAAACGAGAGACCCCAGTAATTTATTTTCTTTTTTCAATAGAAGTTGAAGTTTTTTTTAACTATGTCTAATGATGTACTTCTTGCTTGAGGAAACTGGGTTTAGTTCTGGAACTACTGAGGGAAGACAAAAGTTTGTGCCTTTTACTTCCCATAGCTCACAAACCACTCTTCAGATTTTCAAGTTGGCAGCAGCATATAGATCAAGGTATATACATAAATATATGTGTATGTCCATTCTCATAAAATACTAGTAAGTATTAAGCCGCATAAATATGTATTTTTCATCTTGGTGTTTTTTGGCCCGCAGTATTTATCCAATAAAAGGAGGAGGAAAAATTCTTGAATTCATATACAGCAGCAAACAATATAGAACAAAGGGAGGACTAATAGCAGGAACAGCTACAACACACTATTATGCTAGTGAGGAATTCAAGACTAAACAGCAAGAAACAAAATCCTTCACTTGCAGTTCTGAAGCAGTCATTTCAAGTGGAGACTACAAACAATCCACATATTGTCACCTCCTTCTTGGCTTGCATTTTTCAAAGGAAGTAGAATTTGTCACCTCAACTTTTGCATATAGTATGGTTCAAGCATTCAGATCATTTGAGGAGTTGTGGAAAGGATTGTGTCATGATTTAAGGGAAGGTAGTCTTAGCTCAAGAATTAACATAATTAAAATGCGAAAAGCGGTATTAGAGATAATTAATTTGCCTAATCCAGAATTGGCTTCAAGAATTGAGTCAATTTGTGAGGAGCTAGAAAGGGAAGATTGGTTTTGCCTGATACCAAAATTATGGCCTAATGCTAAGTATGTTTACTCAATAATGACTGGATCAATGCAGCCATACTTGAAAAAATTAAAGCATTATGCAGGGGAATTGCCTTTGGTAAGTGCTGATTATGGGTCCACTGAGAGTTGGATTGGAGTAAATGTGGATCCTTCTTCTCAACCAGAAAATGTTACTTTTGCAGTGATACCAACTTTTTCTTACTTTGAGTTCATACCACTTTATAGACAGAAGTCGCATTATAATTACCAAAATGGAAATATTAATTCAGCCAACGATGATTTCATAGAAGGTGACGTTGTGCCCCTATCTCAAGTCAAGATTGGACAACAATATGAAATCGTCCTAACTACTTTCACAGGTATGTAAATTAGACCAATTTGTAGACTTACCTTATTTTTCTAAGTTATTCATTTTACTTGTTATGAGTAATTAACTGCAAATACCTTTTAATTAACTTGATATTGTCCAAAAAAATTAGTGTATACATAGGTGGATCCACAATTTAAATCTTATAGGTTCAACTTTAAGGTTCTAAGATTGAACCCATTATATTTATAAAGTTAAAAATCTACTATTTTTATAATTTTCAAAAATTATTACATATAAATTTTATTCCCCGTCGAAAATTATGGGTTCAATTGAACTCGTCAATACAACTGTACATATGCCACAATGTGTATAGACCTTTTGTAAGTTTAAACATAAACATTTGTGTGCAATTTCATGAACTATGAATATTGGACGTAAAAAATTGTGGAGAATTTCAGTTTATCTTGTTCGACATGCACCCGATTAGGAAAGAAATTGGTGAGTTTGGCCATGCAACTTCAATAGTAAATCATAAAATTTAAGTTATATGCACCATCAATGTAATTTTTTTAATATCATCGGGTCGCCTTAACATGTTATATCATGTAACCTATTTTATTTTCAAGATTACAAGCTCTGCATTTTAAGGAGGCGTACTCGTAGGTTTTCCTCGGTGACCTAATAATGTTAAATTAAAGTTATAATAGATAACATTTTGGTCATTATATTCTTTTCCAAATTGAGATATGCTTATATGTATATATTATCATCTGATGTGTAAACTTCACTTTTGACCATCTGAAACCGCTATTTGCAGGTCTATATAGATATAGGTTAGGCGATGTGGTTGAAGTTGCTGGTTTTTACAAGAAAACACCCAAACTTAACTTTATATGCAGGAGAAAACTGATATTAACAGTGAATATCGATAAGAATACAGAAAAAGACCTCCAGTTAGTAGTGGAGAGAGGTTCGCAAATACTAAGCAAGGCAAGAGCCGACCTAGTAGATTTCACGAGCCACGCGAACGTGGCAAAACAACCCGGTCACTATGTGATTTACTGGGAAATCAAAGGTGAAGTTGAAGAAAGGATTTTAGGAGAGTGTTGTAGAGAAATGGATGCTTCATTTGTTGATCATGGGTATGTTGTATCAAGAAAAACAAATTCCATTGGACCCTTAGAGCTTTGCATTGTGGAGAGAGGTACATTCAAGAAAATCTTGGAATATTTCATAGGAAATGGGGCTGCAATGAGTCAATTCAAGACTCCTAGATGTACCAGCAACCAAGTATTATTAAAAATACTTACTGGCTGCACAATTAAGAGGTTCCATAGCACAGCCTATGGGTGATTAGGATGTGGTAATTCACTCGATATGTAACCTGTCCAATACATGTGTTAATCAAGTTATTAACAACATCTGCAACTCTTTCTCTGCTTCTTTTTTCCTCAATATCAATAATAACTACTTCTTTTGCAATTTAATTTGTGTCAGTGCGCTTCTATTTAAAATTGTATGTTGTATTGGTAAAAATAAAATACTACATGTGGATTTATGTGAATGGTTGATATGACAAGATATGTGTATCAGTAAGAAAGCGATATTTGGAAAGATGCATTAAAAGAGGCACGAGTCGTAATATGTACGAACAATACACCCACGAGAAGAGAAGACAAGGTCATTCAAGTTTAAACGATTAACTGATGAGGTATCAACATAATGAATCAAGACATTAAAAACGAAAGATTCATGAATCATCAATTAATGAGCATGAATGGGCTCGAACGTTACAAAATCTTCACAAACAGAATTACGATTACCGATTATAACATCATATTAATGCCATTAAAGCTCATAAAACTACTAGAAATCCGGAAAAAAGCGACAAAAACTTAGCGACCAAAGTTGGTCTACGGGCAAAAGCGACCAAAGTTGGTCGCTAAACTATCGAAAATAATAAAATAAATAAAAGAAACAACATAGCGACCACGATTGGTCGCTATATTTGTCAAACTGTTGACTGGACTAGTCAGACTTTCTTGGTCAAACATTTACTGAGATTCTGAAGTGACCCACCTATAAAATTTTAATAATAATTATATTATTGTTTTTAAAAAATTATAAAATATAAATATATGTAATATAAAAATGGCGACTAACGTTGGTCGCTATTTAAAGGGTAGGCAGATACCGACCAACTTTGATCGCTACAATGGGACCCAGTTATACAATTTTAATAATTATATTATTTATTTAAATATTATATGAAATATCTGATTTAAATATAGCGACCAACTTCGGTCGCGAATTAAATTCTTGAAAAAATAGCGACCAAAGTTGGTCTCTATTCAGGTCAACAATGGTCAAAATTAAAAATCACTTTTGTATTTACTATCTAAATAATATAAATGTAAGCCGTTAATACTTTTGTAATACAAGGGATGAATAGTACTACGAATCGTGCGTGTGTGTGTGTGTGTCTCTCTCTCTCTCTCTCTCTCTTTATATATATACTTACGCTATACTATACACTAAGTATAAGTGTATTAGGTAATACTGTATCGAATATAGCTTTTATATATATATATATATATATATATATATATATATATATATATATATATATATATACACTTACGCTATACTATGCATTAAGTAAAGTTTAAAATAAATTAAAATCCTAAATTTATACTACATATGTACATAATTTTAAATTAAACTTAAAATAATTTATTTATGATTTATATATGGCGACCAAGTTTGGTTGCTATGCTGGTTAAATTAGTCAATACCTATTGGCTACCAGGATTAGCGACCAAAGATGGTCGCTATTGTTTAATCCAGAGTCAAAATCGGGTTGCCCTACCAAAATGTTATTGTCTTACCTAAAAATTTCCCAAACTCCCTCTCTCCACATATTCTCCTCCCCTTCTCTATTTTCCTTACACAAATCAATCCCCACACCCCTTGCCACTGTCGCCGGAGCTGCTACTGCCACTACCACTGTCGCCGCTACCACTGTCGCCGGAGCCGCCGCTACTACTGTCGCCGGAGCTGCTGTCTTCCGCCCCTTTCCACCACAGTTTTAATCATCTTTTTAATCTACCAAGGTTAGTAATCTACCTTCTTAGCATTTTAATTTTTAATTTTTGCTATATAATTTTATGTAATTATAATCAGAATTTTTATTTATTTAGTATTAGGCTTTTGGTTTGAACTACATTAACTAAGAATACATCATAAATACTTGAATTAACTAAATTAATTTGTTGTTGCTTTATTTATATAGATGGAACATCGTACTTGGATGTACAATAGAAATTATCCTAATCGGCGGGGATTGCGGGAGGATTTTGTAGAAGGGGTTGATGAATTTATTAGACATGCAATGTCACTTACGCCATACATAAATGNGTGGAGAATACAAATCATGATTCTAGAATTCATGATATGGTTGCGGATGCTTTTGGGATGCACTTTGGGTTTGAGTCCAACGAAAATGTTGAACAAACTCCTAATGATAAAGCAAACATTTTTATGAAGTTTTAGAAGAAGCTAGTCGTCCACTACGTAACGGAAGTTTGCACTCTGAGTTGTCTGTTGCAGTTAGATTACTAAGTATGAAATATGATTGGAATATTTCTCAAGGAGCCATGGACTCCTTCATTGACCTTATGCGTGAACTAGTTGACCCTGATATCGAATTACCTGGTGATTTCTACAAGGCAAAGAGATTAGTTTCTAAGTTAGGACTTTGGTCAATGAGAATTGATTGTTGTGAAAATGGTTGCATGTTATATTATAAAGATGATGCAGGTTTGGACAGTTGTAAATTTTGCGGAAAGCCACGTTTCAAGAGGCTTTCCCGTGGGAATATGGTCGCTACCAAGTTGATGCATTATTTACCTCTTATACCTAGGTTAAAGAGGTTATATGCGTCGATGAGTTCTGCTCCTCATATGAGATGACACTTTGAAAATAGAAGACCACCTGGTGTTATGTGTCATCCTTCAGATGGAGAAGCTTAGAAGCAATTTGATAGGACATATCCAGATTTTGCTAGTGAACCAAGAAATGTTCGATTAGGTCTGTGTTCGGATGGCTTCACGCCTTTTTCTGTATCTGCCACACCATATTCATGTTGGTCTGTCTTTCTTACACCTTATAATCTACCACCCGAGTTGTGCATGACTAGTCCATACATATTCTTAAATTGTATTTTCCCCGGTCCACGTAATCCAAAAAGTTTGATTGATGTATATTTGCAACATTTGATTGATGAGCTAAAACAATTGTGGTACAATGGTGTTGAAACATACGATATATCAACCAAGCAGAATTTCATTTTGCGTGCTAATTTAATGTGGACAATTAATGATTTTCCTGCGTATGGAATGTTGTCTGGGTGGATGACTGCTGGTAAGCTAGCTTGTCCTTACTGCATGGAAAATAGTAAAGTGTTCACTTTAAAATATGGCCAAAAGCAATCATGGTTTGATGGTCATCGCCAATTCTTGTCTCCTGATCATGAGTTTAGAAGGATGAAAAATGCATTCAAAAGTAATAAATTCGAATGTGATTTCCCACCTCCGATACTTTCAGGTGAGGAAATATGGGAGAGGGTCCAAAACTTCAATAAAGTTATTAAAGTTCCACCTTATAGATTCCCTGGATACGGTATAACTCATAATTGGACAAAACAGAGTATATTTTGGGAGTTGCCGTATTGGAAGAATAATCTTCTCCGTCACAACCTTGATGTCATGCATATTGAAAAGAACTATTTTCACAATTTATTCAACACAGTGATGGATGTTAAAGGTAAGACAAAGGATAACGCGAAGGCTAGAATGGACTTACAAGAATAATGCAGGCGGCCTGAATTATACTTGCAGACAACAAACAATGGTAAGGTGTTCAAGACCAAAGCAAGTTACACATTCACTTTGGAGGAAAGACGGCAGATTTGTGATTGGGTTACGAAGTTGAAGATGCCTAAGGGTTATGCATCGAATTTTGGGAAAAAAGTTGATATGGAGGTAGGGAGTTGAGCCATTTGAAAAGTCATGACTGTCATGTTTTCATGGAGACCTTAGTGCCTATTGCATTTTCTGGTTTGCCTGAACGAATCTGGAAACCCATCACAGAGATTAGTTTATTTTTCAAATACTTGTGCTCTTCCACATTAAGGGAAGAAAACCTACAACGGATGGATCAGAACATTCGTGTAACTTCTACTATGATGGAAAAAATATTTTCATGTGAGTTTTTTGATGTGATGGAACACCTTCCAATCCACCTGGTACACGAGGCACAACTTGGAGGGCCTATTCAATGCAGATGGATGTATCCTTTTGAGCGGTAATATTTTAGGTTTGATGTAAATTTCTGTTTTAATTTAAACAAATTTTCTTCGCTAACCTGAAATTATGTAGGACAATTGGCAAATGCAAACAATTTGTTAAGCAGAGGAATAGGATTGAAGGATATATATGCGAAGCTTATCTTGCGAAGGAAACTGCCCATTTTTGTTCTTATTATTTTGAGAGTGGCATGTGCTAGGAATAGGCCCAACAGGCACACGATCGACCTTAGGAATGATCCATTATATCCGCCTATGTCCATATTCAATCAACCTGGCCGATGTTCTAAGGATGATCGAAAGAGAAGTTTGAGTGATATGGAGTACAAGTCAGCTACATCCCGTGTTGCTAAATTGTCCTGAAGTTGTACCATATCTCAAGTAAGTATTGATTTAGTAGTTATCAAAATCTAAAAATTACTGTGATTACAACTCAATGCAACTACTAAAAATATTTGATGTGTCACAGTCACTTTGAGGGTCAATTTGGCCATGATGCTGTATATACTAGATTTGATACGTGGTTCAAATAATTTGTAAGTTTCTCCTTAAAATATTCTAACACTATGTTGGTAAACAATGTTTGGAAGTTATGCTAACTTATTAATTTATTTAACGCTTTATAGGTAAATCATCCAAATAATGGTGTAAATCAATTTTTGAAAGATGTATCTTGGGGACGTGGAGTTGAGGTCACAACCATGTCTAAGTACGTTGTGAATGGTTATAAGTTTCATACAGAGGATTGCTCTAAAAATAAAAATAGCAACAACAGTGGGGTGTGGGTTCAAGGTGGTGATGTCAACCAAGATGGAAATATTGATTGTTATGGTGTGCTCAAAGAAATAATAGAACTAGAATATTCAGGTTGGCCAAATAAGAAATTGATACTCTTTAGATGCAAGTGGTTTGACCCACACCCAACAAGAGGTACAAGAGTACACAATCAATACAACATAATTGAGGTTAATCATACGAGGGAGTATGATCGCTATGATCCTTTCATAATTGCACATAATGTTAGGCAAGTGTATTATGCTCCTTATCCATTGCGGCGGAATAAGTCTGATTGGTGGGTTGTAATAAAAACTAAGCCTGTGGGTAGGGTAGAAGTCGAGAATGTGTTAGATGTTGCATATCAAAACGATATCTCCAGTGTTCACCAAATAGTGGACGAAGTTTTAGAAAATGATTTGGAACATCCTGAACACATATTGGAAGAAGTTGATATAAATGAAGTAAGAATTATAGAAAACGAGGAAGAAGAATCAACTGATGAAGGTCAAACTAGTAAGGAAGAAGAATTCTCGGACGAGGAACTATACGTCGATCAGCTTTAAAAAGTTGGTTTCTTTAATAACTCATGTCATAGCTAGTTTCTTTATATGTTTCAATCTAACTTTGTATCATGTTATGTAGATGTCAGGCAAGGGTCGAGGTAACAGTGATCCTACTGGTTCTCGGGGTGGAGAAAAGCCTAGGAAACAAAAGAGACGAGTAGAAGGCACTACTCAATCTGTTCCTGCCTCTTCACAGATGCATGTGCCTGCGCCTTCACCCCGAGGCTATTCTGAGATGCCAGCGCATGTCTAGCCCTACATATTCATGCAGACGCCAGGTCTTTCTTCGTAGGGCCATAGGACTGTATGACCTACGTACAGTCCACCTGTCTCACATCCACATCGATCGCATCCATCATCAGCTCATGGATTGCATCGATCCATGTCACAGACACATGGATCACAACTACTAGGGTCACAACTATCTGTGCCTTGTCCACTTGCGGCCCATACAGCTATATCGCACTCACAGGGCTTAATGTCCCCGGGCTCACAGCCATCTTCATCTGGGATTCCATCTATTGCAAGCCTTCGCCTGCGAGATACTAGCTCTGACCCACCTACACATTCCATACATGCCTCCGTTGTACATGTTTCGGACAATGATGCTGCTGATGACGAGGAGGTGCATTATGATGAATATGGCAGGATCATCATAGTCCCTGTCCCTGAGATTGACGGGTAAGAGGTATTTGTTATTTTAACTTTTTTTTGTTTAGTATAGTTTCACTAAGATATTAATGTGTTTTTTTAATAACATTGTAGGTTCTTCCCTAGTAATGTTACTACAAGGATCATCACCAAAGCCACCTGAAAGCTTTATGATGGTCCTTATGCGACTTGGAGTGAATTCCAATTTGCACTCAAAGAGGTAATCTTCAATCAATTTAAGGTATAAATATTCTTTTAAGCAGTATAATTATTTAGTAGCTTTTAGCTAATATTATACTATAAGCAGTTAATGCACTTAACTTTTGAATAATTATTAGCTAATAAAAGCTAAGTATAATATATCGAATATAGCTTTTATGATATTTCCATCTAAATATGATATTTCCATATAATACTTGACTTTTGAAATACAGAGCAAGTGCGTATGGGAACACCACTATAGCGCGGAAGTGGCTGCAAACTTCCATCTCAAAGCTCGAAAGCGGTTGTCCCATTGTTTCTCCAAAGCTAGGTAGTTGAACCAAAAGCCTGACTGGTTGCTTCAGGAATTATGGGATGATTTGCAAAGGCAATGGCTTACAGCAGAGTTCTTAGAGAGGAGCGAAAAAGGAAAGAAGGCCCGGGCATCTGAGAAGGGAGGATCCTTGCACACTGGAGGTGCGGTCAGCCTAGGGACGATAAAACGAAGAATGGTACGTAATTGCTTAATTTATTTTAATTTTCGTAGTATATGTATTCTGTTTATTAAGTAAAATTTATGAGTTTTCAGGAAAAAAAGTTGGGGCGTCCGATGAACCAAGATGAGCTCTTCAAGGAGACTCATATTGTGAAGAAGAAAGAGAAGGACCAAGAAAAGTGGGTCGAGGGCCGAGCCTCGACTGTACATGTAAGTTTTCACTTTTCATTAAGAATTTTAATTTACTTTTATATAAATTTGGAAATAGTAATTCACATATTATTTTTCTTATAGGGTCACTTCACAGCTGAAGTGGAGCAATATTTACGCAGTCAGCCACCTAATGAGTCCGGTGCGCCAATCCAACTATCGGAAGAGGATGCTGAGAGAATGTGGACGCAGGCTGCTAGCGGTCCAAAATGGGAAGGTATACGGGCTTCCTAACAAGAAATTCCATCGCTATAAGTGTGGAATGCAAGGAATAGGGACTTCCTCCCAAGCCGAGAAACTTGATAGGGAGAGCCTCTCCTCTATGCGGGAGACTGTGGCAAAGCTCACATCCTCGCTAAAAGCCGCCAAGGAGAGAGAAAGGCTTAGAGATACGCAGTACTCTGTCATGCAAGCTCATTACAAGGGCATGCAAGAGCAGATCAAAAATCTCCTAGCTTATGGCAATTTTCCAATTCCCCGGTCTCGTGAGTCATCACCAGAGGCTCGCCTTCCCCGTGCTCAATCCTCCCATCCTCCCCGTGATCATTCTTCCCAACATCGACAAATAGCCCATTCTAGATACCATCATGGTAAAGAGAGTTCATCTGACGGTGATGATAATGATGTACAGAACAATCTTTGAACTTTTTAGTTTATACTAGACAATTACAATTGGTTTTCGAATGGTTCTGTAATAACATTTAACTTATTCGTTTGGTAATTAGCTTAAAGTATAAAGTTCTATTGAAATTTATACTTTTTTCGTTATTGTTGTTGTTGTTGCTTGTTGTTGCTGTTGTTGGCATATTTTCCTATTTAGGAATTTTGGTAAGCTGGCAGGTGGTGTAGCTGCCAAAAGAGGAAGTTCCTGCCAGCAATATACCAGGAAAAGCGACCAACTTTGGTCGCAAATTGGTCGCTTTTTATTAAAAAAATAATTTTCTGGCAAATAGCGACCAAGGTTGGTCGCTATTTAGCCCAGAATTCACAAAAAGCGACCAAGATTGGTCGTTATTTGCTAGAAAATTAACAATTTCTGGAGATATGGTGACCAATGTTGGTCGCCCATTAATAAATAAAAAATTTAATTCATGTATTTAGCGACCAACTTTGGTCGATAAATTAAAAAAATAATTAAAAAATTAATAGTTTAGCGACCAACTTTGGTCTCCAATTTCCAGATTTTTTAAATATAATATTTCTTGTACAGACCAAAATTGGTCGCTACTTTATAATTAATAATAAATAAATAAAGACAAAATTTACAAAAATGAGACCAACTTTGGTCACAAAATTTATAATATTAAAATAATATTGCGGCCAAAGTTGGTCACAAGACTCTTTACCAGATTTTTTGGTCCTTTGACCTGAGAGACCAAAGTTGGTCGTTAATTGGCGACCAACTTTGGTCCCTAACGTAAAGGGACCAGCTTAATATCGACCAGGCACATTTGGTCGCTTTTTGGTCGCTTTTTGGCCTATAAGTGACAAAGGTTGGTCGCTTTTTGTGGTCGCTTTTTTCTGGATTTCAAGTAGTGTAATGATTCGGTCATAAAAGAGGTAAAACGTTGTACTTATAGATTCCTATGAAATGGAAAGAGATATCATTTGTACAAGGACACGTTCTGATTACTATTGCAATATAATTACTTTCTTTTGCTTACTATTGGCTATTTTTGCTACTCCATACTTTAACTTCCTTTCTTGTCATTAAGTAAACATGGAATTTCTTGATTATCAGTAGCCCGAGTACTTCTTAAAATTAGCTTTGACCGAATTACTCAATTTTTTATTAAACAAATTGGTTCCATTATCGGGAATCTGATAACCTTTTCGCTTTCCAAATTCTTTTTTCTATCAAAAAAATCATGCCGACTGCTAACGACAACAACCAATAAAATCAGCAAAACTAGTTGAACCAGCAGAATCAACAAGGGGATGGAACTCCAGTCCCTTCACCATGAAACTCTCCTCAACAGTCACGAGAAGGGTCACCTGACATACCAGCATCACATGCGAATGACAAACAAGGGTATGATCAAGCTATTGATGAAGCATTGAAGCAACAAATCGCAGAACAGGTCAACAATGCTCTTCAAGATTTTGTTAGTGGGTTGCCGACTATACCATTAACTCCACGTGCGAATAACACCGCAACCATAGAAAATCCACACTCAGGACTCGCCAATTCGGGTGATGGAGGAACTCCTAGTGAATCTCGCGATGGAAGGTCAGGTATTCCAGTTAATTCTGATTTACAAATGTTAGTACTAACTTTGCAGAAACAACTCAAGGAGCAGAACGATCCCATAGAGCAGATACCTAGCGCTCCGCCTGTAATCAAAGGGGTAGATATTGATAAATATCCTCAACAACCCTGGAAGCCAAGTGCCGCTCCTTTCCCAATTCCAAAAAAGTTTAAGATGCCCGATATCTCTAAGTATGATAAGACAACCGATCCACGAGATCATATAACTGCATTTACAACTGGCATGAAAGGGAACGACTTGACCAACCAAGAGACTGAGTCAGTGCTGGTCAGGAAATTCGGTGAAACACTCACAAAGGGAGCACTGACATGGTATTCTCATTTACCTGATTCTTTTACTGAGCTTGCAGATTCATTTATAAAAGCACACTCGAGAGCTCAAAAAGTTAAAAAGAGGATGGAAGACATCTTCAAAATAAAATAAGGAGATACAAAGCTACTCAATGAATTCATGGATAGATTCCAGCGTGAAAGAATGATGTTACCATGTGTACCTGACAATTGGGCAGCTATGGCATTTGCAAGTAATCTAAATGAAAAAAGCTCAAAAGAAACAAGGAGACTTAAAGAAAGCTTACAACAATTCCCTGCAACAACATGGAATAAAGTTTACAACAGGTGTAGCGCAAAGCTACGGATAGAAGAAGATACTATCACTTAGTCACGGGGAGATAAAAGAGTAAGTTCGAGGTGACCAGAAACTGAAAAAAGGTCCGGTAAGAATAGGTACAAACCTTAAATAGGACCAGCAAGAAGGGATTCACGTTCAAAACAAGAGAACCCGAAGTACGATTCCAGATCAAGGGACAGATATTCGGGTTCATCATCCAAGCTTGGAAAGGAGCGAGACACGCGAGATATGCGTGACAACGGCAGAAGTTCAAAAGCAAAGATTGGTGGTTACAGTTTCAATGTTAGCACATCTGAGTTGGTAGTTATTTTAAAAAGTATGGGAGATAAGGTGTGGTGGGCAAAGGAAATGAGATTGAACCCAAATAGAAGAAACCCTGATTTATGGTGCGAGTTTTATAATGATCACGGTCACAAAACGGCAGATTGTAGATTGCTACAAGGTGAAGTAGAGTACTTATTAAAATAAGGCTACTTAACCGATTTAATTAGTGAGAAGGATAAACAAACATATATGAAGAATAGACAGGAGCCACCAAAACCTCCGTTACCAAAGAGAACGGTTAGTGTCATAAGCGGAGGGGAGGAGGTCAATGGTGTGACATACACAACTGCAAAAAAGGTGTAAAAAATCACAGTCACCCATGGAAAGCGAGTTCGCCAAGTTTTAGAAGAAGACAATATAACATTTGATGATGTAGACACAGATGGCGTGTTAATCCCACACAATGATGCATTGGTATTATCTCTACTTGTACATAATAAAAATGTGAAATGTATTTTTATTGATCCAGGTAGCTCCGCAAATATCATTCATTTAAGAGTGGTAAACAAGATGCAAGATGATGATAAATTGGTACCCAAAGCACGTACCTTGTCTGGATTTAACAATTCAGGTGTTATTACCAAAGGGGAGATAATACTCACCATATTCGTAGAAAGAGTAATTAAGGATATGAAATTTCAAGTAATAGATATGGATATGGCATACAATATGAATGATACCGTGGTTCCCTTAACCGTATTGATTTGGGTAGAAAGGTAATAATAAGTCTTGCTCAGCTGGAGATTCACTCGATAGAGCGCCAGTCGCTCCTCCCGAGATTGGGGCATGACAATATGATCCTCGACAGACCTTGGATTCACGAGATGGATGTTGTTCCATCTAATTTATATCAGGTTATTAAGTTCCCTTCACAATGGGGAATTAGGTAAATTCGTGGTGATCAACAGGCTTCTAGAAGTATCAATTCAGTGGCAGATTCAAACATACAAAATGATGTTATAGAAGTGAAATAGCAGTTATAGAATTCAGTTGAGGGTTTAACAACTCAAACCTCAACCGAATATGGATAAACAGATATAGACTTAAGGCCTAATACTATTCAAGATCCAAAAGGGAATAAAAACATCAAAACAACAATTGAGGAACTCGAAGCTGTGGTGTTGTTTATACATTAGCCAGACAGAAAAGTTTACATCGGAACTAACCTGAGCCCAGAGATAAATGGTAAGTTAATTGATTTCTTAAAAGCTAACGTAGATTACTTTGCTTATATGACGGGTATATCCATAAAGATGATGACCCATAAGCTTAATGAAGATCCAACATACACACATGTCAAACAAAAGAAAAGGAAGCAAGGATCCTTCAAAAACCAGGTGATTCAAAATGAGGTACAAAAGCTTTTAAAAATCGGATCAATCCGAGAGGTAAAATATCCTAATTTGCTAGCTAATAGTGTAGTGGTACCCAAAAAGAATGGTAAGTAGCGAGTTTGCGTACACTATACTGACTTGAATAAAGCTTGACCTAAAGATTCTTTTCTTTTACCGCACATAGATCAACTAATTGATGCTAATGCAGGACATGAATTATTAAGTTTTTTAGATGCCTACTCAGGATATAATCAGATAAAAATGGATCCTTTAGATGAGGAAAAAACTTCCTTTATTACAGAAAGGGGGACTTACTATTATAAAGTCATGATCTTTTGGTCTAAAGAATGCTGGAGCCATATATCAGAGGTTAGTAACGAAGATGTTTCCGAAACATATGGGAAAAACCATGAAAGTTTACGTTGATGACATGTTAGTCAAATCAACTAAGGCGGAGGATCACGTCCACTATTTTTCAGATACATTTTAGATTCTCCGTAAATTCAATATGAAGTTAAATCCCAAAAAGTGTGCATTTGATGTGTCTTCAGGTATGTTTTTAGGTTTCGTTGTTTCTAACAGAAGAATTAAAGTAAATCCAGCATAGATCAAAGCCATTGAAGAAATACCAGATATACTCACGAGCAAAAAAAGAAGTGCAGAGGTTGATAGGTAGGGTAGCAGCATTGGGAAGATATACTTCTAAATCTTAGCAAAAAAGCTTTAAGTTCTTTTTAGTATTGAAAAAGCAATGCCAATTTGAGTGGATTGAAGAATTCCAACAAGCCCTCAAAATTCTCAAAGCATACTTGTCAAAACCACCATTGCTGGCTAAACCAAGGATGGAGAGATTTGGGTAACTTTTTACACACTCAATTTTTCTTAAGTTGTTACTCATTTATCTTGCTGTGTCAGAGATGGCGGTAAGTGTCGTGTTAGTTCGAGAAGATAAAGGTAAACAATCTCCAATTTATTATGTTAGCAAGCCCTTATTGGATATTGAAACTCGATATCCTCATTTAGAAAAACTTGCTTTAGCACTAATAATGGCATCCAGAAAATTAAGGCCTTATTTTCAACGTCATCCTATCTCTGTAGTGACCGCCTACCCCTTACGAAATATATTGCATAAGCAAGAGTTATCGGGTAGATTAGCTAGTGGGCCATAGAACTAAGTGAATATGACATCATATATCAACCTAGAACTACGATAAAATCACAAGTTTTAGCAGATTTCGTGGCAGACTTCAGCCAGGGATGGTAATAGAAGTAGAAAAAGAACTGCAGGTATTTAACGGGTCTAATCCATATACATGGACCCTGTTTACTGATGGCTCCTCAAATGTTAAAGGAGTGGGTTTAGGCATTATTCTAATCCCGCCTTTGGGAGAAACTATAAGGCAAGCCATAAAGTGCCATCCTATGACTAATAATGAAGTAGAATATGAAGATGTGATTGCAGGTTTAGAATTGTCACTAGAGCTCGGAATAGAGCAGGTTATAATCAAAAGTGACTCGCAACTTGTAGTTAATCAAATGCAGGGGGGCTTATATAGCTAGAGAGGCAAGGTTGCAGCAATATTTGGAAAAGGCACGAGATTTGATCAGGCAATTCCAATCTTGGAAAATTGTGCAAATATCCAGGGAAGAAAATATCGAAGCAGACGCGTTGGCTAACCTTTCATCTGCTGCAGAAGTAACAAATGAAGAAAATGCTTTCGTAATGTCACACCTCCTTTTTACCTACACCCGCAAGGGCATAGAGGAGTTTTTCCACTTAAAGGACAATCGGAACATGATTTATTTATTTAATTTCAGAGTCGCCACTTGGGAGATTAATGGTGTCCCAAATCACCTGTTGAATCCCGAACCGAGGAAAGTTTGACTCTGTTAACAGCCCGCGAACCAGAAATCCGGATAAGGAATTCTGTTAACCCGGGAGAAGGTGTTAGGCACTCCCGAATTCCGTGGTTCTAGCACGATCGCTCAACTGTTGTATTTGTTTTTATTTGATTTCTATATATGTTCCATTTTTATGTGCATTTATTAATATTCCGCTTTATTATTTAATTTTACAAGAATTGAAACGTCGTGAAAATGTATTTTGGACCACGCAGTACCAGTACGCCCGTGGCTTTTAACACATTTCGACTTCGTTGAGATTTGGATTTGGGTCACATAAATGTGCACCCGTATTAGGAAGGTAATATTATTACAAATCGTGCATAAAGCATCTACGTCTATGTTAATTTTAAGAAAGACCGTGAAATTTGCTAAACTGTCCTTCCAAATCTAAGATTTCTATAACAATTTATTTGAGGGTCCCGCGATTCTCATTTGTTTTGGTGAGGCTCGTCTCCTTTTTATTTTAAGGCCACCTTAAAAGCAACTACAATTCTCTACTCGGTTTGCCCCTAATTGTAAAAAGAATGAGTCTTAGTTAATTAAGTTTATTTAAAAGCTACTAAATTAGAGCCCATGAATTACTTATTCAAACAGCCCGGGCCTCGAACATAAAGCCCAAATGGGCGCTGGCAGGCCAGCTGCAAGCTGGGTCAAAGTCCCAATGGGCATATGACTGAGGCGGCAATCTGGGCCAATCCTTGGCTCAGGCCCAAACGATTTTCCAGAACCCATTGCCAAAATCCAACCACGTTTTAATCAAAATAACACAAGCTAACAATCACTAAGGTAGCCCATACTACTCACACAAGTTTTTCAACATGATAAGGTATTGAACATTCATGATCTTATTCTGGAAATAAATTTAAACAAATCCTCAACTTATACAATTTCACATTGGTAAAGTGTTAATCCTCTTAACTGTCAATTAGTGCCTTGTACACTTGCACTCGTGAATCACTATTTTACATCCATATATCAATGCAGAATCTCCAATAGCTTGGCAGTATGATTAATGAAAACCAGTACCTAATTCATTTCGAATTCAATAGTTTGTATGAAACAACAATGCCTATTTCATTATGACACAATTGCCTCAATTCATTAAGCTCACACAAGCGCTAAACATTTCCATATTTCAACCAGTATACTAGTTTGAGTGTGGACTACACAGTTGAATCAAAGTTAAGGGTACGTATTCCAGTTTCAACAGTCAAACATTCTATCACAAATACTAACTAATTTCAACCAGAATACAAGCCTAACTTATACGAATTTAAATTCAATACATTGCAAACAATCACAACTAAATATCTTCGCACTACTGGCCTAATCATTACTGCAAATATTTACATGAGTGTAAGTATGAAAGTCTTCTTCATTTCATTC